>JAYMFT010001164.1:0-50000 GCA_038088735.1 Panulirus argus | reverse complement strand
TGTTACGGTGGGTTATGTCAGGTTATCTTATATGAAATAAAGCCTTATGGGTTAATAAAACAGTGAAGGTGGATTTTTTCTTCACGGTTAAGTGAATGTTCTGTATATATATATATATATATATATATATACAGGTAAAAACCTCCATATTATGATTTCACTTCACTTCGCCTATTCCCTGATGTATGCAACAAATTGCACATTCTTTTTCTGCCACATTAAACAAATAATTTTTTGCTGTTAGTATCCAAATGTACTCATCTGACCTTTGACTTACCTTACTGAGTAGTTGTCAGCAAGGCAGCTACCGTATCATCTGCAATTAAAATAGGAAAAAGAAAACTATTAGCTTGCTTGCCCATCAGTGAATATAACATGTTATATCAGTCACACGACTAGACAGACTATATGGAATGGCTTTTCATAAACAAACATTTAATCATCTTTAAACATTCGAGCAGATTAAACAATTAATCTGAATCACAAATATCTAATTACCTTTGAACATTCGAATAGATCAGACGAGTGATTAATCAGTCAAACGAATATTTTTTTTTAGATATAATCACTGTCATTTCAAAGCAACATATAAATCATACGGTGAAGTTACGCTGAAGGCTACACAGCCCCTCCCATCCGTAAACTCCTCTATTTCACCTTTAGAGAGCATAGCGAGCTATTCTGACGGCCAGACGAGATATAAAGCACCAGTTGTCATCAGATTGCCTAGTTTGGCAGTCAAGAACAGTCATTTCCCGTCTTGCGTCCACTATTCCAGCAGAAGATATTCAAATTTAGCCTCATCCATTCAATCTGGAGGCTCACTTGACTTGAAGTTCGGGCTTATCTATCCTCTCATTACGATACAGTCTCCTCAAGTCGAGTCATAAGGAGAGCGTAGACGACGGGGATGAACGTGATATCCAAAGGACGTAGAGGACCCCCAGTCTTAGAATATATATTTTCCCTTCTCACTACAAGATTCGTTTGAGTCGACACACCGAGTCGGGATGGACGAACTAGGTAACTCTGAAACTTATAGGGGAACGAGAGCTTTTATGTTTAGAGGATGCTAGAGTTTCTTTTCTATGTGTGGAATAACTGTTAACTTGGGGAAAGTTTAAGGGCTTTAGTTCCTCGCAGGCCAAATGTAAATCAGCGAAACTTTTGATACTGTTGCGTTACGTATACACTTTTTTTTTTTCTTAAAAAGTTTGAATAACAATTTTGATGTTAGTGTTTCATTAACAGAGTTTATATACCTCTTTACTTTCTAACATTCTCTTGAGAGAGTTTTTGGAACGGTGTGTGCGTAAGTTAAGCAAGAACGGAGGAGGTGGATGGCAGCTGAGTAGTCGGGCAAGAGGGGGTCTCGAAACGCGCGGCAGCAGCTATTGTTGGAGACGTCTCCCGCAGCAACACAGCCTCCGTGTGGTGGGGGCACGCACACATACTCCTGGACGCAAGTCGGGGTATATTGGTTGTCAGAAAGGCCAGAGGGTCACCTTACGTGAGGCAATAACGGGAGAGCCAAGACGCCATTACTCACTTCTTGTTTATAATAACCGTGTCGGAGAGAGAGAGAGAGAGAGAGAGAGAGAGAGAGAGAGAGAGATTCAAATCCGGTGAAAGGATACGAATATCCGTCCGAGACATAGAAAAAAAGTTTTTATTTTTCAAGGGTTTATACATGTCAATAGTGGAGTGGCGTGTAAAGACAAACGCATGGGCCCTATACATAGTGATAGCGTATGTGGAATAATCCTTAACACCTGATGGTGGAGTTTCAAGAATTTTTGGGTGCCAGTTATAACCTGACGGTCTTAATGTCCCTGATAGTAAGTAGGACTACATCCAAATTAAGCAAGCGTCATACTTTCTTTACTTTGAATACATCGCCATCTTCGCACTCGCAGGACTTTACCGGGATTGAGCCCTGGCATCAAGAAAATGTTTGTGGATAGTCTGAATACACAGTGCTCTAGATAGTCTAAGGGGTCAAAAACTAGCATAGACTTGTAGAGTATAGTATATTTACCATTCCCGATTGCTGGACACATACACGAACGCGTAGCCCTCTGCGTCGCCCTCTGCATTTCTCGTGTGTGGACTGCTAACCTGCAGCCGACCTCCGCCTATGCTCAAAGGGTTCTCGTGGGGCAGGCAGACCACAATGGGGCAGGGCAAAGGCCACCTGGTAATGAGAAAAGTGCTAGGTTACCGGAGCTCCAAGTCTAGCCTTTCAGCCGTGTATAAGCATACTCACTCCCCTCCGAGCATTTAATGCACACAGTTCCCTAATGAATTGTGGAGACGGAACTTCAAGCATGCGCATGCACCAGCGACAGAGACTTTGTGAGACTACTTCATGTAATGTCATCAATGCAGTGCTAGTTTTAACTAACAGCTTTCAAAGGTGGTAACTACATCTGGGATCTGTCTAAGATGATTTGCACATGTGATAATCCAAACGAAACAAGCAGAATTCCATTACCTTACCTAGGCGTTGGTGTACTGTAGCTGGACATTACGTAGAATCTGAAGGCTAATGAGGCTTTAACTATCGACATTCGATGCAACTGTCCCCAGCGGCTGTAGATTCGCCTCGTCCCTGGTCAGGAACACGACCTGTCGAGATAATGCTTATCAAAATGGGTTCCCTTTCTCGTACTGGCAGAACATACAAGTCTGAGTGATATTTACTGATGTGTATATTGATTTTAGTTTCCCCACCAAAACAATAGATCCGAATTTTACTGTTGAATTTTTCTTAAAAAATTCCATCACAAAACTCCAAGGAGGATTTGGAATACGATGTTCCAAAGACGTGGGGTTAAGGGTTAGGAATAACATTGCCAATAACGGAGCTGAGAGAGAAAATACACTAAACATTAGCAAAGAACAGAGGCAAAATACGAGCCGTACTAGTCTCACGCCGGAGAGTTCGTTTCCCAGAACTTAAAATTTTTATTCAGGACGTAAAAGTTTGCCTCGTCCTCTTGCCACTTACAAGAACACTAAACTGCCTGTAATGACTTTTAGAAATTTGCAGTTGTGGTGCATTTCCAAGACTGGTGTTTTGCGTCACACATTTAATGAAAATGGGTAGTTAGTTGGAATTTAGAGAAAACACAACAAACCTGTTTTATGTTAGTTTAAATTCCAGTTCTGCGCAGAAAAATAAGAATCCTACCGTTCACTTTCGCTTCCTTATATTTTTCGTAAAACTGAACAAGTTTCCCCAAGCTAGAAGAAATCCTGACTCAAGTTGGTAAATAATTATATCAAGGTGAGAGGAGGACCTCGCCTATCTCAATGTAAAGGAGCTTTATTAATGAAGCTTCGGAACCTCCCTAATGTTAAGGTGGTAAGCATTCCTACTTATTATCATACATGTTTTCCTTCTAAGGATTCACATCTCTGCACTAGTACAGTAACTCTTTATGCCGCGCCATTTCTCTTATTATTAACTTGAAATTGACATCTTACCCATTTGTTTTTCCTAAATGTAGGCAAAGTGATATCTCACCCATTTGTTTTTCCTAAATGTATTCCTATTCTCAAAAAATGCATCTGGAGAAACTGAACAAAAAATATTTTCAATTTTACCATTTCCTTTCTGAATCATCTGACTGACTCATCGCTTATCACTTATCTATGAATTTCTGATCCATTACCAAAAAAGTCTTAAAAAGGACCCAATGCTCTGTTGAATGAATGCCTTTCTAGGCAGCTAAAGTCCTCTATTACTTGAAACACATAATGAAACTTTCATTCAAAATTCCAAACACCTAGCGAAATAAAAAACATGCTACACTTTTTGTTTATATGAAAAAAAAAAAAAATCCCGGCATGCAGAAAAAGTATACACACCTATTAAAGTATAGCTGAAAAGAAAACCTGTCAGACCAATATACAAAGTCTATCAAATAAGTTGACAGATGCCACACAGCTTTACCAGACGCTGGCTACAAAAATACCTGTAGGAGTTCTATTGGCAGAATATGGATTTACTCCACACCAAAAATGCCAAGTAATAACAGAACAGAATTGCAGCACTACAACGAACTGAACTCGGGATTATACCTTTCAGTGTACAAGCCAGCCTTGTTACTTCTGTATGGCAATTACTTAAAAAAAGAAAAAAACAAACACTCTGCTATCAGTGTCGCGATGGTATTTCAAAGCCTTTGCTTCGACTGTAAACTTAATTATTCAACACTCCCTTAATTATTCAACACTTCCTTATGATCCATTTTCTTAAAAACATTAGAATCCTTTCTATAGAGTTAAAAGAGCATCTCGAACCTTTTCCAGCTAGCAAAACATACTGGGCATAAAATCAGCATACAAAAAAGCTTTCAAAATAGCAATGGATAAATTTCAGTGTAAAGGAAAACTGACGACACCAAACACAGAAGAAAGTCACGCAGTAAAATAAGACATCAGCAAACAAGACTTCAGAAAGATAATCTTATTTCAGATTTCATCACAAAACATGAGTCAATGATTAATCATTTCAGAAAACTCAAATTCAGACAAAAGTCAGCACAGTTAGGGAACTGATTCACGCAAGGCAACGGATTATTAAGTTTATACAACAAAACTAACGATAACTGGCATGAAAAATAAAAAAGAACCAACAAAATATTAATAAATAAAAAATGTGGTGAAATCCTCTCCTGAACGCTAAAGTCGAGAAGAGAGAAAAATTTACATTATTAAATAACTAAGATTCATACAGCAATCTCAGACGGCGAAAGAAGTTTTGGGCAACTGATACAGCAATTTGGACAACACATCCACAGTCCTGACACCGACACGTAGTTTTAATGAAACACGCAGCCTTAATTAACAAAGTTGGTGACAGGGGAAACTAAACGCTTTAAAAAGAAAAAAAAATGCTCGACTTTGGACGACAAATACATAAATTTAGACCAAAAGTGCAGTCTTGCACACACAAAAAAGACGATTATTTAAGAGAATTTCAAATATGGGTGAAAGAAATATAGAAAAAAGTACATTTCCGTATAACTGAAATACAACTTCGTTGACATGCGCAAACGTGAGTTTCATGTATGCAACAACTTCCTTACTGTATAACGACAGAATAGTAAATTTCCGTATAACTGAAATAATTTCGTTGACATGCACAAACGTCAAACGCAACAACTCCCTTACTTCAGTAACTGTCAGGGACAGATGGCCTTACGAACTACTAGGACAGTCTCAACAAACTAGTGTAGCAGAGTTGCTTTTGATATGTTGGATACCATTGTCTTTCTGCACTGGAGATTTGATACTTGCAAGATACTTAGGAGAGCATTACTACTGCAGATGGTCAAGATATATATACGAAGACCAGTTTTCTTTGAAAGGAAGCGATGGTGATATCCGCCTTCCTTTGAATAAGCTGAATCAGTCGGTATAGAAAATTACTTCATATACAATGGGGTTCATTTTCATTTTCCATTAATTTTAAGAGAGGGTATAACTATAATTAACCATGCAAGTTAGTCTGACTTATTAAGGATGATATGCAGAGAAATGTGAAGTATTGTCATGGTGATAATCATATGCAACAAAATATCTATATCACACGCATGTTTTACCAGCGTAATGTACAATACCATTACTTGCATATGGAAAGTATAATGAAATTACCCTAACCACCACTGCCAATCGTTACAATGTGTTCTGTGAAAGGAAATGTAAACATACTATAAACTTCCTTTTCATCCATAATACAACACATTTATGCCATTAAAGAAAATTACCACTCCATAATTACAAGGTGAAGCGTGTAGTGGACCAGTGCATGCGAAGAGGCGTTAGTCTTTCCGTTATGGCAGCCACACCAGAGATAACGCCAGCCAAATCCTGTAGCCGGTAGGGTGCTCCGGGCAGAGCCACGCTGTTCACTCGATAAGTTGATATTCAACTTGGAATCGAAGAAGGTCACCCGTCAGGAGTTGAAGTGGGGGGGTAGATCCTCTGAACAAACACCCAACATGGCGGTGGTGACCTTTGGGTGTGTGGGAGTGACTTGCTCGTCCAGTTCTCCCGTGCGCATTGCGCACCAGTGACTTCGACTTGAGTTGCCATGTATAAGCAATCTCAACATTTAACATGTATCTACAAAGCGTCAGAGGCCTGATTTTTTTTTAACTGATAATAAGATAATTTAAATGTAACGGTAATAATTCATGGTTAGTAAATGACGAAGACCACGAACTTTAAACATACGCTATGTTTACCACGTCATCAAAATCGGAATCGACGTTTTTTGTCTGTTAAACTGTAACACAAGTATACAATATACTGTTCTATCTATTCAAATATCATATACATCTTATCAACACATAAGAATCAAGAAAATTTTGTTCTTGGGACCGAAAAGAAACTTGATTTACATACTACACGGTGAGTTTAATTGTCTTATTTAATTCTCTTATTTTTCCATCCCTTTCCTATAAACTGGGATCAACCTTAAACATATTTTATCCAGAGACGCTTCAACTTGTTCTGGTTAAAGTTGATGCAGAGCCTCACCCAGTCTGTGAATAAGGACCAGGGTAATGTCGAATACACGAGATTCGTATTCCTCGACATTGTCATGGACGAGATGCATCCGAAAAGTATGCTTTCATGAGAAATCTGCTTCCATGCAAAGTATATTGCGATGAGAAGTTTGCTGCCTTGAGATATCTGTGCTGCCGTGCCATCGCCTGTGCGTTGTAGAATGTAGAATGTGGCGTCCCCATCAGGTGGGGCATCTACCACCACTGCTCACGCATCCTGACTGCATCATCGTGGGCAAAGTTTTCTCAGTACGCCTAAACTCGTATATCCATTTTGGATAAACTTGTACGTAACGTAATTAGCAATAGCATTAACCAACATCCGGACAATGTTAGCTCTCCTAGCGCGTTTTAGCAATCGTATTTCTCGATTTTCAGTCAATGTTAGCTGCAGTAGCGTAATATTTTTTTTTTTTTTTCTATGTTAGCTGAGACGGTAAAATGACTGTGTGTGTGTGTGTACTATCGAAAGCATAGTGTTTGGTTAGTTTTAATGCCCCTCGCTTGAATTATCAATCCCACACCACGTCCATATTACAGCTCTAAAATTCATTATGTATTTTTGCAGCTCACGCGTTGGCTGCATAATAGGGAAATTCATGAATGTCAGATATAAGGATTACCTTTTTAATGACGGTGCAGATTAAAATCTCATTATCAAATCATGCATAATGTTTTTCTCTCTCCTGTGTGTGGTAGTTCATCCAACGGTAATGAGTTATTGCTCCGATGTCCCCCGTTTACCCTTGCTCAACGGAGGTCCCCTGTGAAGATCCCTGTTAAACGGTAGTTCGTGTTACCACAGCGTATAATAGAACGGAATCTCTCTTTCTCACATCAGCCACCAATTTAGGTGCCATTCGTGTCTGTCCTTGATACATAATGAGTCTATCATCCCTTAACTATGTTTGCAATTACCGGCCTTCCATTACACACCGGGCATGTCTGTCCATCAAACAGAGGATCCCATCACATGAGGTTCTCCTGTTATCTGTACTACTCGTGTTCTCCCACGTTTATTACGGCTTACGTCACGTTACATAGAAACCCACCTTTACCGCTCGCTGCCAGTCCACTGCTTTATCAGCGAGCCAGCCCTTCCCATACGCTAGGGGCCTGGTGTTGGATTTATCAAACTCTTACGAATTCGTGTGAATACGGTGGCAATGGGGGAACGTGTTAATGAAGTGGGAGTTTACATCGTTTTAATGAGTGCGACCAAAACCGATGATTGCTCTGGGTTTTGGGACGTCACGAAAAAGCTTAATTAATGTGATAGGAGATAATGAGATGTGAATGTCCGTATGTAATCGTAAAGAAACTGAATATCATGTGAAATGATGTGGACGCTGTTTTTTTTTTCTTCTAAATATGCGATCAGCTGATGTACATAAAGAATAGCATGACGTTTTCATAGTTGGCTTGAGTCGAGTTCACGCCAAAGATCATTTTTGAACGAAGGAGTCGGTATTTAGGAAAATTCTGCTTCCATACAGTTCACTAATCAGTACACGAGTTATGCATGCTTCCATGACTGGAAAAACATGAGCGCTTTTGTGCTTGAGTGAAGGCAGAAATGTCTGGTTGTGTTTGGGATCAAGAGGGAGTGATTTATCCATGCGTGATCTTATGAATATAGATAGATAAAATACTGATAGATTATCTCTGAGTATATGTGTGAAATATTTCCCACGAATCTCTTGAGTGTCGTAGAAGGCGACTTAGAGGGGCGTCAGTTGGGGAGGGCTGGGTATTTTCCCCTTATGTATAGCTGTCCAAAAGAGGAAACAGGAGGAGGAGCCAAATGATGTTTTTTTTCTCCAAGGCTCCGTCATCTGTTCTGGACGCTGCCTCGTTCGTGTGGGAAATAGCGAGCAAGTATGAGAGAGAAGACAGACAAGCACGTGTATGTGTGTGTGTGTAAGTACTAGAATTATTGAGACTGTAAAAAGAAAATATAACATGCTGAAAGATTTAGGTTGGCTTCATAAGTGGTGAGTGCATTAGGAAACATGAAAAATAATGGAAATAAGGAAGTGAAACTGTGGAAGGTGGTGAGAGAGTTGGAATTACATAGTTCGTCAGGAAATATGATGATCCTGTGGGAATGAGAGAGTATATCAGGAAATATGACGTTCCTGTGGGAATGTGTAAAAAGCTAAAATATATATGGAAGCCACTTTCCTCTCCCTTTTCAGCGTGCAGTATGTTCAAATTCTATAGAAAGGCTTCTGTTGATAAAAGGGATTTTTGAAAAAAAAAAGTCCAATCTACATAAATGAATCAGGAAACAGAGCCCAGAATATAATTCATGGAAAAAAGTGTGATTATTATTCAGGAAAGAGCAAAACTCAATTAAAACCGTAACATCAATTCGTTAGGCAAGTTTCCTCTTTTCCTCCAACACATCATTTCATAATTTCTGTGTGAGGTTCGTAGTTAGCTTAGTTCATAACTCTGTCACGAGGAAAACAAGGTTATTTATGGTGATTATTTTTTTTTCTGGGGGCTTATGTAAATTATGTATGCATGAATTACTTGGCAGTGGGCAGAATGCTGGATTAAGTCATGAGTCAGCCTCTTGAGTATGCAGGCACGCGAATTACGTAGTAACGAGCAGAATGCTGAGGAAGTCATGAGTTAGCGTCTTGAGTATGACCTTTGACCTGACCATTCTTAAAGGCCTGGAGACTGCACATTAGTGCTCAAGTTTTTGTACAGGTGTCTGAACCGATCTATTCTGGTGTTGATGAGGTGTCAACGCGCTGGTCACACACACACACACACACACACACACACACACACACACACACACATGAAAGCTGCTGAGAAAATGAGTTCTTCAGGTGTACTGGAAATGAGAAATGCGTGCAGGTGTTCTGCAATTGGTAGATATATCCAGGGGTGCTGGAAGTAGGGGTAATGTCCAGGTGTGATGATAGTCACGGATATCTGGAGTGTGGATGTTGGTGGACTGGAAGTGTGGGACGCCGCCAGGTGGCCTGGGAGTGGGGAATGTGTCCAGGTGGGTTGGATTTGTGTGATGTGTCCGGGTGGGAAGGAAGTGCAGAATATGGCCAGATGGGATTCGAGTAGGGAATCTGATCCAAGTGGGTTGGAAGTCTGGGACATAACGAAGTAATTTTAATGTATTGCGACGCCACGTCTCGCCGAATGCGATGGTGTCATGGTGTAATGAGAAGAATCAAATGTCATTACAACGTTTTAAGATGATTTGCTACGAATACAAACCATGATATAGATATTCAGCGTAGTTTTCATATACTTTCAGGTCAAATCCCTCAACCTTATTGGGCAGAGACATAGTTTGGATACGGCCATTTTGACTCTAATGCGACACAGAGCATGATGTAAACACGGGAATGGAACGTACAAAGAAATGGATTGTCTTCCAGCCTTCAGGGGACAGAGGTAGGTAGTCTTCCAGTTAAAACATCTCTGGAAATCCTCTTAAATCCATAACTTGGTTATTTCTTTTCTTTCTGTGTAGTTACCCCTCGAAATCTCGAAATCTTGTGTGTACATCGATAAGTAGGTATTGGAAGGTAGTGATTCTGGAACCCGCGAGTCACAAATACGTGTGTCATCACTGTTGTGTACAGTCTTCCTTGTACGGTACAGTGCCGTGCTCACTGTCGACAGAGCGTGGTTCCTCTCAGGTTCAAGCAGCAGTCATACATTTAGTGTTCGAGGGACTCTGGTTGTATAAGTGGCTTTATATTTTATCACGTTTCAGCGTTAAGGGCTTTCAAAGTAGTCGCACGGCTGTCGGTTCCATGTTTGGGCTTGAAATTATACCCAAACATCCTCGGCGGATCTTAACACTCGGTTCCTCTCCCCACAGTCTCTACAAGGAGGAAAGAAACACTCGACATTTGGAATGAAATACTAGGAGGCATTTACGAGGAGAATTCTCTCTGTGATGGTTGCGTGAAAGCGAATTCATTACAGCACGTTTGAGCTGCACCACGCCTACTTGATGATTGTTGTAGTGGTGGTGGTGGTGATGCCGCTACCGTTGTTGTTGGTGCTGGTTCTGACAGTGGTGGAGATGATGCTGCTGCTGCAACTACCGTTGTTGGTGGTGGTGGAGCTGCTGGTTTATTTTGTTGGTGGCGACGCTACTGTAGTCGATGTCACAGGCCCCCTGATGGTGGTGGCGGTGGTGGTGATACAGATGTTGTTTTTGATGGTGAGGCTACTACTACAGTTGCTGCTGGTGAAGGTGCTCTTGATTTTATGCTACTGTTACTGTCGCTTGTCCGGGTAGCGATGGCGGCGTAGCTACTTTTCTCGCCCTAATTCAATAAAGGATATTTTCAGAAAAAGAAATATTAAGAAGACAACGAAGGATGCATTTCCTGCATGCTTGGCGAGCACAGCGGAGGCGTCATTCATTACCTAGAGAGCCAGGCAAGGCCTCCTTGTCCAACAGCATCAGCCTGCACTAAACAATTCATCTAGGAGTGTGGCACACAGCCCAGAGTGTAGCGAGGGAGGCCCGCAGAGTCTTGCATCTCTCCTTGCACCGCGAGGTACTGTGTCCTGTGTAGTCCATCATGCCAACAGCAAGAGAATCTAAACGTGGAAAGTAAATAGAGGCAGTGCGCGTGTTGGGAGTTTATGGTCTGTGATTTGACTCGGGGTAAAGACTGCGCCATCGGGACTCGCTGAAATACCCAGCGTGAATATCGGATGGCTGAGCCAAATACGTGCGTGTTGAGTGTGTTTTAAGTATTTTGTGCTGTGCGGGTAGGGAGTTTTGCTCCCTTGGGGCCCCAGATCTTGCGTGTGTGTGAGTTTGTCTGTGGAAGCTTGTGTGTGTGTGTGTATGAGGGCTCAGCTTTTCAACCAAACCTTAAAGATTAGGCTGAATCTCACGCCCTTAGGTCGCGCCGCCATGCTCAAGTAAGGTCACAGTGGAGTGAGCTGGGGCGCTGTGCAACCTGAATGAGCTGCCTTTGCCGGGCTTCGCTAATGAAGTAATTTTACGCGCGGCATCGTGATAGATGACGCAAGAGAAGCGGCCTCTCTCTCTCTCTCTCTCTTTCTCTCTCTCTCTCTCAACCCGACTAACGTCATTACCGTAACTTTTCACTTTGCGCGCAATAGCTGTCTGTGTCAAAGTACTTTTAACACCCAGCTTTCAGCTGTCGTGTGGTATACACAGCTTTCCACTCAGTAATTCGTTTACGTATGTTAGGAACAAGTTACTTTTAACCCCCAATTAAAAAAGATTTGCATACGATCATTTTCAGCTGTCATGTAGTATGCGAAAAAACATTTTCTTATGGCTATCTGTGGACTGTCAGCTTTCTCAGGGCTGCATTTAATGCAAACTGCCATGCATTCAAGTGACACAGTACTGTGACACGTCTAATAACATGCACGTATACTTATTAAAAGTATCGAAAGGTATCGTTACCAGTATTTTATATGATCTGCTCAACTGTGATTGTACACGGAACACAGTACTAAATCGGGTCTGAAGATGTACTACATCAGGGCCCAGACATGTACAGAAGGGACTTGAGTACCACCACATAAATAGCCAGCATGAATTGCTCATAGTTAATAAAAGCCTTGATGGGAGACGTAAGCTACCTGTTCGTCCCTTCCCACAGTTTAGTCTATCGAGGGGTAACGCCCTCTGGTAACCTTTCCACGTCTCCTTGTGGGGATTCCTGTTGCTCTGATTCCCACACGATCGATCAAACGGCGCACTGAAATACTTGGACATCAGCGTATCCCCTCAGCCTTGATTTGACAGCAGTAGTGCAGCTTCCTTGCACTCCTGTGGTGGCAGTGAGGAGGCCGTGGGTGAAGGTTGGTGCGGAGGCGTCTGCAGAGCCATCTATGATCTCTTTATAAAAGTTATTGCGATCTTGGCGATCAGCTGCGATGTTATTTTGTGTGTGTGATCTGCCACCCTTTGTGTCATCTTCTGTCTCCTATGCAGTCTGCTGTTATCTCCCCGATCTGCCTTCACATCTGCGTTCCGATGCCTTCCTTGTCATATGCTACTGTCCCTGCGATCTACTGCCGCCTTTGTGATTCGGTTCATATGTTGAGACGGTCACATCTGCAGAACCGAGAAGTCAGGTGATATTCGGCGTTAGCTTGAAATAGAGAATCCTTGAATCTCGGAAACCTTAATTTGAAATGCTTATACGTATATAGTAAATGCTCCTCTCTCACAGATGCAAAGGTTTCATTCGAAAGAGCTTGAAAAGTCCGGGGCTTCTCTCAAGCGTTTCATGGATGAAAGGGTTATCGTTTTGCAGAAGCAGTATCGATCGTGTGATACGAGTAATGGAAGGATGATACGAAAAGATTTTCTGCATCTGGCGTCTCACTGTTGGCGTTGTTAATACAGAAATGTTATGTTTTTCATCCTGATACAAATCGTTATTCAGTCTTACTTAAAAGACCTAGGAAAACGGGGTTTCATTTTGTATCATATACCATCGTCACCACCACCAGTGGTGTGACACCTGCATTTGTTGAGTATCATTGCTTTAAATGTGACAGGTTTGTCTCCCGGAGGAAAGTGGGTGCACAAACATATGCAGGGAAATATCCAGAGCAATGCTAGTGATGGACGCGCAGGATAATTATAGGAGAAAATGTATCTGTTATCGAAGACCCAGTAGCTAGGAGAGCCACCGTTGTTAACGTGTCAGACCAGAGATAGAGCAAGATGATATTGAGTGTAATTTGTTCAGTATATTCACACTGGTTTGGCCTGTGTCAGGCGTTTGTGTGTGTGTGTGTGTGTGTGTGTGTGTTTTTGTGCGTGTGTGTTTGTGGCTATGGAACCTAACGTCAGCTTTTATTCATACAGAGAACATCTTGGTTGTAGACCGAAAAAACGTTTATAAAGATAATCCCCAAAATACATAACATTAAAAGTGTAAAAAAAGCCCCTTTTATCCAAACACTGTCAGCTAAATGAAGGGAAACTCTACAATACTCTTTCAATTCACGTTTCTATTTAAGTTTCCATCTTTGAATACATTTATACCCTGCGGTGATACAAGATTCGGGGTAGTTGTGTTGTAGATTTATAGCTTCCTTCTCAGAAAATAATACGGGAGAGACAAGGCATTGTTTTAAGGTATTTAAAGTAATTGTTTCATGACGGAAATTATTTTCTTTTTTGGCGTCACTTCTCTCCCGCGCTTTATATAGAAAGGAGGCCAGAAGCCTTTGGGCTGATGGAGAATACTGTAGCCAGAAGTGAGACTCTATTATGAAACCATACTTAAACGTCTGCGTTTCTTGTGTCGGGAAGATACGCGTCTCGGGTGGACGACTGTGTAAGTGGGAGTCTTATGGGGTGTGCCGTTGTATAGGTGGGGGACGATCCTTGAAGCAGGATACCTTTTGGGAACTGAGGGGAAATCGCTCAAGGTTGGGGGAGACGAGGATGATAGACTCGCTTACCAGTGAGGGAAGAGTGGGAAGGTTAGCTATAGCAAAGCCAGACACTGGCGAGGCACATTTAAGCGTGACGATTCTTCAGATTCTTCAGGGGGTGATCCCCAAAGAGAGAGGTGGGGTGGGGAGGGTCTCCAGAGATCATTCAGGGGGATGTGGCCGGTTTAGGAGAAAACCTGTTGAAAAAGAAAACGAAATGTCGACTTTTTTTTTTTTAAGAAGTATTTCCAGAAGACAATTTTTTAGAGGCAGTTTCTTTGGAGGTTTAAGACATCAGTCGAATGAAAATACTGCAGAAGGGTTTTTGACTCGTGAGAATATATATGTATGCAATTTAGATTTGCTTACTCGTTATTATGGACGTCACTGTATGATTCCTTTGCCCTTCACGTGTTGAAAACATAACGAGATGTGAAATTTTTAAATGTATGAATGTGATAATATTAATTACTCAGAAAAAAATCGATGAATTTACATTCACTTACCCATTGGTAATGAAAAAATAGGTCGTGTATAAATTGTTTTTGTTCATTTGTGACCGTGTATAATGTCTAATTTTGTTGCTATAGCACGTACGGCATCACAGTTTCTCTAATCATAATCATTTGTCATCCTATTTTATGTTCATGATATTTACACAGCCCAGATGATGATGGTGATGATTGTAATAGACAGAGAGACTTCTGTAAGGAAGTGACTGGATAGGACGATAGAAGAGACGTTTATGGTACATTCATTTTATACCAACTTTTCGACTCTTCAACACGCCCAGGTGACCACCAGCATCTGCCAGATGCGACTGTTATTCTCCTGTCGGTTCCCAACAACATCCAGACACATCTCGGAACACCGGCGCATACTAAGCATAGAGCAACATTTTGGGTTTCCCGGCAGACACCACCGCCACTCGCTGGCAAACAAGCCCCACGCCAGAAGCCAAGCCAAAGATAATTCCAAGTGCTTGAAAAGGTGACTGGAAACTCTATATCGGATTAACAGTGGCGGATGACTTGAGGTCTCGCACAAGCCCAGCTTTGATACGTGCTGGTTATCAAACTTCAAAATATTTCGAGTTTTATAAGTGTGAAATAAAGTAAAATCTTAGGTTCTGGTGCATTCAGTCTGACGTCTGCTTTTTTTTTTTTATAGGATTTTCAATGCCAGAGTCATTGTGGTCAGTATCTAGCATCAATGGTAGTGGTCAAGGCCTGGAACTGTTCACAGAGGCCCTCGAAGTAGTCGAAGCATCCATAGATATTCAGACTTGACATCGTTTACACAGCTCTGAGGTTCCTGTGAGAAAGGATAGGCCTTCAACCGTGCCCGAATTGTGTGGATTGTGGAGAAGCCAAATGACCCCTCTCCTACCGCCTGGTGAGAGTAACATGCCTGAAAAAGATATTTTCTTGCAGTTATGATCTATGATTCAGTATTTGGCTCGATGGCCATTCATAAGCGAACCTGACAACGTTCATGCCACCGATATTGTTCCGCGAGTAGAATCTCGACCTGATCTTCTGTTTAAACTGCTGCCTGTTGAACAATATATCTTTGTGAGGGGTTCGTATGGCACGTTTCTGCTGTCAGATTTAACCACTGGGAAATATTCACCGGGTACCAATAGCGTCTCCACTAGCTAAGAGAAAATATAGCAGAAAACGGAAAATCCTTGGAAAAGATGTCTTGCAACACGCAACCGCGAGACGACGACTCTGAATTACTCAACCGTTGGGTAACTCAAGCTGCCACATTCTCACTATGTCCCCATAAAAGCCTATTTTTCCGTCTCCAGGATCAGAATTACCTTTAGTGGAAAAAAAAGAGTACCCCTGCCAATGACACAGAACTAGTATCTGGCCAACGTCGATGCCTCTTGGGATAAGGGAACCCCATAGTCTACCCTCAGACTCGACCAGGGCAACCGATTCCTGCATGTATATAACATGAGCTTTGGTTCCAGGATTCTCACCTTCCCTTAGGCTTAAGTGGGACGAAACTACAGAGTTTTCGTCCTGTCTCTCGTCACCATCGTTTATGAAATTCTTGGGAGGCGACTTCTCACCTCGCCTTCAGTTTCACATTTACGAGCACATTTCACCTCACTCCTGTGGTCCTCACCTAGGCAGCAGTACATAGTTTTGCCCAGTGCGCTTCGTATCGCCACGCTATACGCTGCTTTTGTAGACACAATGTGTGCTTTTGACTCTAGGACGAAAGATATTTTCCTCGAACAACGAGCTGTATTTAGAGTTAAGAGTTTGTTTCTCATGTCGATCGGAGGCTACCTTTCTTGGAGATGGCATTGCGTGCTTTGTCATGGAACTCATTTGAGTATGGTACGTATCAGTGGATGATTTTTCACTCCTACTCTCTTCCACGGAGTTGTGTTTCTGAGTGGTCTTGCTGCTCAGGATGGTGACCTCGTCCTTAAACTATGCTGGTGATATCTGTATACAGGCACCAACGCTTAAACTGTCCCTAGAGTTTCTCATTTGAGTCGTAGTCCTCCAAATGCCTTGGACTAATGATCTCCCTTCAGTGCACACACCTTTGAGTCTCTGCCGTATCCTGGGTTTGTCCCTCAACCCTTATCGCTGTCCGTGAACTTGAAGTACTTAGAGGAACTCTGTCATTCAAGTTCTTGATCAAGAAAATAACTTTCTTTTTTTTTCATTTTTCCTCCCTCTAACTTGAGGAGAGAGTGGCATTATATTTTGGGTAAACACTGACGACCCGTCGAAAGATTCATCACAAGAGAGGAACACAGTGGAGGCGGCATTCATTATCTAGAAAGCCAGGCGAGGCTGCTACCACCTGGTCCTAGTGCATCGGTATGGAGTGAATAATGCCAGAAGCAAAGGTTGCAGTGTTGCTCACCATCAGCCGAGCGAGGTCGCAACGCTCCCTGGTCTCTTCATGCGCACCCTAGACATATTTCTCTCGTCTGCTGCGCTTTTTATTCTATGAATATCTGAGCTCCCTTCAACCATGAAAGCAATTACAGTGAACCACCTCCGCCACTGTCGTAAAGTGTTGGGGATTTGTCCATCTTGCTCCGTGGTTCTAGCGTATCTAGAAGTGTCCTGCCTCTTTCATGGTCGTTTTGTGTTGAGAGGTCTCTTTCCCCAGCATCCACGTAACCTTGCATCCCCCTTGGAAATCTCCAGTATTGTAAGGGGGCATGGCAGAATTGTCTCCAGGCTGCCCTGACAAACACTTCAACGCCCCATCTTCGTGTGGATCCTCTCCCCAGTGTGTGCAATCGCTTCCTTCTCCCAGAATACGGGCTGTCTTCTCTTCAGTCTTTTTCCTACCAGTTTGCTCCCATCGGCACGCCTTCCCTTCGCACGACCATGTCACTTTTGAGGCATTTCTCTTAACCACTTCTTAACACCAATTCCCATGTCTTTCCTCTATCTGACACACCAAATTCTCCTATTTACCTCGTTTTTCGTAGTCAGATTTCCTCCTTTCACAATTCTCCCCATAGGATACACTCGCCTTCCTACCTTAGGCAGCTGTCTCCTTTATTTGTCCTTCCTCTGTGCCATGTGTGTGCATAGCAGTGAACACAGATACATAAATTTCCAAACCTCCTCCAGTAGTTCACCACCCAACCTAACCTAACACTGCAGCTCATTTTCATTCATTCTTTTTGGTATGACGAGGTCTACCACCTCACTTTCCCTCCATCAAAACATCAGCTTACATTTATGGGTGTCTTCTTTCACCACTCTTCTCATAAATCTCTTCTTTCAGTGCTGAAGTGTATGCAGTAAAGCTAGTCAGCAAATATCAAGTCTTTCTAATCAACTTAAGATTTGCTGTCTTTATTAATATTCTTGCTTTTATCTCCCTCACTGTCTTATTCACATATGTAATGAAAGCCAAGGTAACATCACAAAGCCCTGTCACACTCCCATATCTTCTCAATACTTTAACTTGCACACACTCACTCGTGCTTTATGAAATTAATAGAATAGTTCTGTTCCATTCGGCAACTTCCACCCAAAGAAGGTATATCTTTAAGTACCTCTGGAAATGTATTCCAATCCTCTTTATCAAATGCATTTATCTTTTTTTAAGGTCCAGGAATGCTGCATACCACTTGCTTCTTTTCGATGTATTTTTTATGATACTCTTTTGATACGTATATAGGACCTAAACATCTACCTTTCCTAAGATACCTAGATACTTATGCATTTTCTTCCACCTCCTTTCAGGAAGCATCTTCTCGTATACTCCGTAAACCAGTTCCTCTACATTTTCTTTTTTACGCTTAACCATAACACAATACCCTGTGGGCGGCAGGGGCCCTCCGACTTCAGGGATTTTTGAATTGACTAACGCCGGGCCATTTTATTTCGGCTTTGGCAGGAGCCACCCGGAAGGGGGCCCCTCTCTGCAGGGGCTTCCCCTAGGGCGTGGCAAGGCTAGGGGCTACGCTGCAGGGGAGGGGAGGTGGCAGGGGCCGTCGACTTCAGGGATTTTTCTCCTGGCTTAACGCCAAGCCATTTTATTCAGCTTAGGCATGGAGGGGGGGCAACCCGGGAGCGGGCATTACCGCTCCTGCTTGGCTACCTGACACCCTCCGACCATTCCAGGAACAGACACACATTTTATGCATCCAGTCTGCCAACACCACACAACCACCACCACTAATATTTTTGCTGTTATCCCATCCGTTTCGCGGTTATTTTTTCCCCTCCCGTTTCAAGCGGTTTATCTTGGTGAGTGTTTCTCTGTTGGATATTTTCCCTTCTGCTTTTCTGAGTTCTTGTGTATGTTACTCTTCTGCCACTTTCATCCATTGATCTGATTAATCACTGATTAAACACCGTAGCTAGGTTAGTTAAAAGGCATCCACTTTCATTTCTTATTATTCAATTTCTATCGTTTTTTCCACTCTTCTTTTTTTTTTCTAAGTTCTTTTTAATACTGTTTCCTGTATTTTGTGAGCCGTTCAATTAACTTATTTCCAAAGATTACATTTTTCTTCCTTTCGTTATCATTCTCTCTATTCTTTTATTACAATCTTTATAACTCCTCTTTTCGCCCTGTCCCTGTCTTTTCCTTTTAACTGAATATTCTGCAGAGATTTTATATGTGCTTCTGCCTTCTGTTTTACTGATTTCTTTAACTACTTCATTCCTACACACACACACACACACACACACACATTTTCCTTTCTATCTTTTTCTTTTTCTTTGCCATACACGTCCTCTGTTGCCCAGTCTATATTTTTCGTAGAGAAATGCCGCATTCACTCCACCATCTTCCTCAACTGTTGCTACTTTTTGCCATTTATCTTTTCTTTTATGTTGGTACTCCATCCACATTTGATGTTCATTCGCTCTCCTCACTGGAACGAAGACGATATATGGTCAGAGACGGACAGATGTAATATCAATCGAGAAGGCTGAGGGAGACGAGGTAATAAGACTCATTTAGCCTGAGAGAGAGAGAGAGAAAGGGAGAGGGAGGGAGAGAGAGAAAAAAAAAAAGGGAGAGGGAGGGAGACTGAGTGTAATAAGATTAAACACAGCGGATTAACCTAAAGGATGCCAGAAAACAACGAGAAACGGAAGGCCAAATCTGGCTGAGCCTGGCGCGGAGTGAGAGCGATTTTTTAAACACACTCGCTGAAGATGTGGAGGTAATTCAGGAGATGCTGAGATGAATCCTCAGCAACCGTGCGTCACAGTGATTCACGACTGTGTGTTTGTCGAAGCCAACGTCAGCTCATCTCGATAAAGAGGACGAATCAGTGGTCGGTGTGAGAGATTTCGTGAGGTCTCTCCCCAGTGTGGTCTCGTATGACAGCCTCGCTCTCTTGTGTAATTAAAATACGCAATGTTGATACATATTTTGTATTGTCTCTTAGACTATTTGTATGACGCGCATTTTCCGGTTAGATTTCAGCTCACTTTGTATGTCCTCCGAGATTAGAATTATATAACGATGAATTATGAAATAAAATGCTGCGCCCAGCTGATGTTGAAAATGAAATTAATTATGGAAATAAGCACACTTTCATCCTGTTGTATAATACGTGTAGGTAAAAATAATTACTCCTTTTGACGATTGCGTAAATATTTACGTGTGTATTTTTGTATGTGATTACTAGTTGTGTTACACGGGGAGAGTTTTGCATTTGTGTGTTACACGGGGAGAGTTTTGCATTTGTGTTGCCCCGTCTCCTAATCTTGTATTCATGTACCATGTATTTACTACTGTTTATGTATTCATATACACACACACATACACATGGTTAATGCATAGAGCATACATAGACTTGAGAGGTTGTATAATAGAGACCGTTGAAGAGACGGGGCCCCACTAGTGTAAAACTCCCTCCTCGTACGCTACAAATAGGTATTTACACACACAATCCCAAGACTGTGAGCCTGGTAACCTATTTATCGAACACCCTCGACAGGAGGATGAAAACCTGGGTTGGGTGTGGGATCGATTACCGCGCCCATGACTCGAACCCATGGTGACTCAAGGTCAGTAATGCTATCTCCTACACCACGGAGACCCGTGTGGTGTTTACGCACGCGAGTATGGAACCCTGTCATAACATGATCACCAAC
Organism: Panulirus argus; assembly: GCA_038088735.1. Lineage (NCBI taxonomy): Eukaryota > Metazoa > Arthropoda > Malacostraca > Decapoda > Palinuridae > Panulirus > Panulirus argus. The sequence continues at coordinate 29,362 of JAYMFT010001164.1, read as the reverse complement.
AACACTATACCCAGCAGCAACAACAACGCGTAATGATCACCACCATAACCAGGAGTAGCACCGACATCAACATTATCTCCAACAACAGTCAGAGCAACAACAGGAACCTGTTGGGCATTGTTACCACCAACAAAAACAATCTACATTAGCAGTAGCAGTAGAAGTACTTCCATTACAGCCAACGGTACATCCAATCAGCAGCATTACCACCAACACTAACCAAGATCATCCAACAGCAGAAGCAACCACACCGCCGCCGCCTCCAGCAGGAGCAAGAACTCGAGCAGCAGAAATCGGCAACAGCGGCGGTAGCAGCAGAACCTATCACCGTCACCTTCGCCAACAGGAACAGCAACAAGTTGCTGCAGAAACAGCATCGGCACAGCCTTAACCACTAGGACCAGGGGACAAGAGCAGCAGGAACAGTAACCCCAGCAGCGGGATCAGGAACGGCAGATACATCTCCAACAGCGACAGTAGCATCACCACCAGCAGGAGCAGCAGCAGCAGCAGGTGGGCATGAAGCTCTAATGTGCACATCTAACACCTTGGCGGGGGCTGTAATGAGTCCACTTTTACGCTGGAGTTACAAACAATTTCTTGACGCTTTGTTCCGAGAAAATCTCCTCAGGAGGCAGAGAAATGGCGGGGTTCCTTTCTTCCCGGAAGTTGTGGAGGTGTGATATTTCACTGGAAGGAGCAGAAGGCGAGAGGTGGGTGACTGACGTGAACTTTTGCACGAACTGACCTTGTAATTATTCCCCGAAGTGATGAGAGAGAGAGAGTTACGATCTCCCATCACTGAGATGATTGTTGTTCTAAATTCTGAGGTAATGAGGTGCCCGTTAACCTGAAGGTTTCCTATTCTGGGTATCGTCCGGGCAATATGATGTGTACGTCTGGCAATTAATTAAACAGCCCAACGAGCCGTGCTTTCTCAGACCGAGATTCACCTCTGTTAACAAAATGTCTTCGACATTGCAAAGTCACCTCGCTGACCAATACACAAACTGTTGTCTGCTTGATAAACGCAGTCAAAGAACTCGCCCACGCTTACTCAAACACATTCGAGACTTCAGTCACAGTTTTACCGACAGTGTTCCTTTGTGTGTGGCCTGTGTAGATCTGACTCTGCTGTGTAAACAAGGTGGTGCTCTCGCTCATGACCTCGTATGCGTTTCATAGTCTCACAGGCGTAAGAAATGAGGTCATGCACATACACATCTAGCCAGCGAGGCGGCGGTGCAAGTAGTGCCAGCCATCTTCCTCGTCTCGCCCACCCAGGTTGGATGGTTCCCTTCCACACGTTGTGCACCATTCCTGATACTGCACCAGAAATACCAACGCTGCCTGGTTCACTCTACGCTCCTTGTATATTGCGGAACACAAAGAGGGTATCTGTCCACATGGGCTGGCTTAAACTCTACACTCCATACACATAGATAAACAATAATGACATTTGTTTTTGTACTGTTAGTGTTTCACGCATGGTCCTACGCAACTAGTCATGTCCTCCAGGCCTCATTTGTGCACATCCACACACACTATCTGTCACGTACCTTGCGTCGAAACCCGAGAGAGCCCACTGTCCACGGCCAAGCCCTGCAGACCTTCCTGTGGTTTCCCCTGACCGCCTCGTATGCCCCTTGGTTCTGCCCATTGACAAACCCCATTGTGTATATCGCTCACCCCAGTTCACACACACCCATACACGCTTCACACCCTCCAACGCACTCGGGTTCCGATCACAGACAAAGCATCTATTCGCTCCATCCTCCCATCTCGTCCTCGATCTCCCCTTTCTCCTTTTTCCATCAACTTCTAACACGTATACCCAGTTAGTCAACTTCTCCTCTACTCATCCTCTTCATATGTCCAAACCATTTCATTACATTCCCTTTAGCTCTCTCATAATGTACTCCCCTTAGTACCACACATATACCTCTTTCCCTGTCGTTTCTTCCTCGATCAATCCTCCTGGTACCACATACAGTCTTCAGGTATTTCACTTGCAAAATATCAACACTCTTACGTACTTCTTTTTATCTAGGACCCACGCCTTGCATGCATGCAGCATCGTCGGGACGGACTATACTATTAAACATGCCTCTCTCTCCTTTCAAAGACAGCAACCTCTCTTTCCACACAGTCCTAAGTGCACCCAAGACCTTAGCCTCCACAAACCCACCTTATGACTTGTTTCAGCTCCCATGGTTCCATCAGCTAACATATCCACTCCCAGAGAGAGAGAGAGTGTTCGTGCAGAAACAATACTGCAAGCCTAGGGACGCGTTCAGATGTTGGCGTATGGTTCTCCAATTAAATGGCTGTTAGGTTGGCATCCTCAACACTACTCAGTCTTCATGCTCAGCGGCGTCTGTTGTGTCCCAGCGGCGTGAACTCGCTAGAGTGTGAGGTCCGCGGGCGAAATGGTGAATAAACATTACTGTCAAAGAAAATTATTAAATGCATATTACTAATGGGAGAACAAATATTATTCAGAGTCCTTAGGTAGAAGCTGATGTCAGAGCAATAAGTTGATATGTTTGTGTAGTGTGAAGTCGCTTGGACGTCACTTGACACCGTTCCATACCAGTTTGACATTATAACAAGATCCGAAATGATGGGAAACAGGAGGAGGCAAACTCAAAATATAATATATTGATATCAAGCGACTGTGAATGTCCTCTGAACACACTGACAAGACAGGGTGCTTGAGATGAGTTTGTGATTACTAACGAAAATAAGTGTAAGGTCAAGAAATTCACAAAATAATTGCATTTACGTATATTCCTTTCGGTATACCTGCACATGTTGGGTTGGTTGGAAACGAGTTGGCTGATCCAGTGACGAGGTATAAGGTATATATTTTGGTGTACCAGAGCATATTGGAGAATCAAACAATATTGTCAAATGGATATTCAGAGGGAGGGAACGATTGGAAAAGCGAATATATATATATATATATATATATATGAGGATAGGAGGAATGTGTAAATAGTAAAGGAAGCGTATTGTATTTTACGGGACGAAACTGGAAAGAATAGATGTCTTTCATTAGAATCGTGTAGAACGCAAATCTCACTTGCTGCTCTAATGAACACTTAGTTACGTGAGATTTTGTCACCATTAAGATAAAATGTCATCCGTCGTGTCTTCGCGACGTAACTGTCAACAAACAGTTAAGTTGGCGAGTGTGAGACTTTCGTATTTGTTTTTCTTCGCGAGCAGTTTGTAAAGCATTTCAAATCTTTGTTTTTGCTACAAGCCGTCCATTGTTGTACGTCAGTCACTCAAGGGCGATGAAAAAAAGTCTTGAACGCTGTGTAGTCAAGGACATAATTAGCCTTCTAAAGATTTTCCGTCGCGCTTCATTTTTTTTTTCCCTAACTGCACCTATTTTCCCTGGTGACGGGAGAAAAAAGATGAGAGAGGACAGACGAGCAAAGCGGAGGCTTCATAGTCTTGACTGGACGATGGTAGAGTGATGGACTCTGTTCCCAGGTATTAGAATTATAAAAAAAAAGGCATCTCAATTGACACATTATTCCGATCATATTAATAGCATAACTAAGAATTAAAGTGTTCCAGAAAACAAGTCAGGAGACCTTAGGACTTTTCCTATCTGAATGGCTCTTTCTTGTCCAGTGTTTCAGTCTCTGGTGTACGTTAAAGTCTAAGTCCAGTGCTCATGCGTAAATTGAGTGATTACCAGCGATGTCTTGGTGGAGAAAATCCTGCACATTTATTTTACTCGGAACTTTCTTAGCAATAAAAAGAGAGAATTTTCATCGGCTCCGAAGCGACTGAGCGAAACAAGAGATTTCAAACGGTTCACCATTACACTTAACCCTGCTGTAAAAGCAATCCTAATGAGAAGTATTATCCCACTGACTAATCTCACTGATAATATCAAAGGTGAATATTGCTCTGTTAGATTACGTTAAGTCAAAGTAATCTTCTCAAAACCGGCTTATAAAATGAGTGATCCTACGGCATTATGAGAATGACGATCAACACAGCTGGTCTTAGTGTTGACCTGGAATGATATCCCATCTCGAAATTGGGATGGGAGGAAGATTTACAAAGGCCTCCATCCACACTCCATTTCGTTGGTTGACGTAACCATACTTTTCACATTGCCCCCAAGTCGCCAAGCCCGACTGGATGTTGTATATTAACTGGATTACCTAAAGCTCCTGTGTCCGCAAATTTACGGTTTGTCTTACTGAGGGAACTGTTGCTGACCCGACTGTTCATCCCCTTGGGAATGCAGTCACCGGTTCAGTGGGTAAGGTATGTCTGCGACTGCAATAGGATCTGGGTTCTGTATATATGCAGTAAGGCGTGGGAGAACCATTGGAATCATATGTTACGCTGAAGCCCTTATGCACAACAAATGTAAATATAATCGAATTCCATAACACAAATAGATCTCAGAGGTCCTGTCATTCTGCGGACCCCAGTCCACCACCGTTGCTAACAGCTCCCTAATCTATTAATCTATTCGCTTGTATAATGATTACCTAAGCTATTTGGCTTGAGAATAATACATGAGTATTCAGCTCGCAAAAAACATCTCTGGCAGCCAAGTCTTCGTTAACAGGTGAATCAGAAGGTTAATCAACTAATGACTTGCTGAATTAAATCGTTGAAGAAAATCTTCTTTAAGATAATCTTCTTCGGAATCCCAGAGGCGATTCATGGTAAATAATGTAGACGGTTTCAGGAAAACACACGGCCCCAGATCTCTTAACATATTCTCCAACCTCACAATCGCTGGATAGAGGAAGCTGTTGGACCAGCGAGATGACAGAGTTACGGGCTTATTTGTTTCCAGATGGTCTGGCTTAAATAGTCATGCTCACTAATTTTCCTCTCGAGTTTTTTCAGCTGCAGAAAAATCTCCATTATTTCGTCGTAGATTACTCTAGGAAGGACAACGATGTGAAACTCCGGTTATATTTAGCATCCCTTGAGGCGAAAGTTTCCTCCCATTTGGCTTTGGACGCTTGTAGAGACGAAAGTTATCAGCACTGGGTAAGACCTTAAACACATGCAGAGTCGCTGGCGGTAGAAAACGGTTTTGACACTACCGAAAGGTGAATGATGTGCGCCAGGAATTCCATCCATCCCTAGTCACTGGTGTCTCAGTCCCATTGCCACTTCTGTCGTAGAAACGATAGCAATATAGAAAATATTGAATAGCAACCGCTGCTTTAGTGGTTTCGATCAACATATCTCGGCACTTGAAACGTGTAACCTCAAGGAGCGGGGAAATGTTGAGGTACTTTGGTGGTGAGACACTATTATTTCCGTTTCGTCCATCTTTGATGAGAGAGCCTCACCGAAAGTCAAACTTCATTCATTGTTTAACTATAGTTTGTTTCCCTCAGTCAGCTGGTATTTGCCCCTCTTTCCATACTTGGTTCATCACATTTAGAGTGTGGCGTTTGGCAGTAGTGCTCGTTACATTAAAAGATGCAGCGGACAGACTGTCAGTGTTAGTTATTCACCCATAATGAATGAATGTTGATGCGTTACTATACCTCTGCGTAGCTTATTGGCGCTTCTTATTGCCCGTCTATTTCATTCATATCGACTTCATCCTCAATAGTTCTTCCTGCGCCATATTTAGCGCGTTCTTAATATTTTCAGTACATCAAAAACTGATATTGTCTGGATTGGTAATGCACTCTGTATTATCATTTATTTTTTTCCTCTTCTTGGCTTTCTAAAATTTCTGGTTACTTTTTGATGTTAGCTGAGACGGCACGGGCGACTGAATGCTATCTCATTAACGTTTTATATGTATATATCCCACTCTAAGCCAGGTACCCATTTCATCGACCATCCCCACAGGGAAAGATAAACACCTGGATTAGCTGTGGACCAGCTACCACGACCAGGACTCGAACCTATGTGGACTGTACCCCGAGCGGCGTGTGAATGCATCATGGTCAGCAGAGCTAACCTCTACACCAGATATAATGATATTCTGAGGGCAATTTAACATTAGGTTTACCGGTAAGTCTCTGCGTGTCTCTATCGTTTCCATTTCAGACGTCCTTTTCATGACATGCAGCAATCTTGTTTCCTTGGCAGTATTTTTTCCCTCGAAGACTTTTGCTTCCCACTTTTACTGGTTCCTTCATTTCCTCCGTCCACCAAGGTGTGTGCGGGCATTTCTTTTTCTCCGAGGGCTATTTTTAGACTAAAAGTTTCCTATGCAATCTTGTCGCCTCGTTTTTACGCTCCTCACATTTCATCGAGGTTTTCAGCCTCGCTCATTCCAAGGGAAAGACGATTTTCCTGAGATCATAACTCTTGCTGCCTGCGCTAGGAGGACAGGAACAGGCACCAAGCCTTCAAGTGTGTCCCGAAGTGTAGCGAGTCTGTAGCAGGCGAAGACTCTCCGGGTAGCAATTTACCGCAACGAATTGAACAGCAAGAGTGATGGTTACACTTCACTGGTGATGTCAGTTGTGTTGTAAATGTGCAGCAGTGATCATCTTTGGTGACAGTTGATTAGTAAGGGTCTCGTGGTCTATCTAATTGTACCTAAGGATGACAGGTTAGTAGTGACCTCTTACGATTAATCATCTACTGGCAGTTGTCTAATAGTGAGGACGTACTGGCAATGGGTACAGAAGAACACATAGATGACATCGGGCCCAAGAGTGAAAGCCCAGATGTGACGGTATAGTGAAGATATTTCACTCGTGAAAGATCATTTTGGAAGCTAAGTAGTAAAGGACATTGGTAATGACTCTGTGCTGACCTCTTAGTAGTGATGATCCAGTGTTTATTCCACAGTGGTTCGAGTAGCAAATGAGTGGTTATGACTCTGTGGTGACCTTTTAGTAGTGATGATCCACTGTTTATTCCACAGTGGGTCAAGTAGTATAGGACAGTGGCAATGACTCTGTGGTGACCTTGTAGTAGTTATGATCCAGTGTTTATTCCACAGTGGTTCGAGTAGTAAAGGACAGTGGTAATGACTCTGCGGTGAAATTCTAGTAGTTGTGGTCCAGTGTTCATTCTACAGTGGTTACGATCCAGTGATGACATACCAGGAGTGATGGACCCAGAGCGACCGCCTTCCTACTGAAGCCCAAGGGATAACAGTATAGTGATCACGCGTCAGCAGCAGTGTGGCCTAAGTAGTGGTCTTGTGTCCACGGATTACCGGTGACGAACCAATGGAAATAAACGACTAGTGACTGTCCAGAGAGATACATCCATCGACACTGTCAGTATTCACAGTTATTTTTTTACGTAATGGTTCACTGGTGCCGGTCTTGTGTTGACAATCCGGCTGTGACAGTCCACAGTGGCCATGTCCAGTAGAGAAGGTCACCATCCTGGTTATTACTAGTTTCGTGAACAGCTACGGCGTTGTCTCAATTTTTTCAAAACGCATATCAAACAGCGATTTTAAGGAAACACAAGTATAAGAGCGTAGAGGTGGATTATCTTCTAACAGCTCGAAAATGATGATAATCACCTTTTCTTTTTTCGTAAAACAGTGGAGGTAAAGGTGTGTGTGTGTGTGTGTGTGTGCGCGTGCTTGTGCCATAGCTCTGAGCTTGTCTCCTTTGTATCACCGACATTAACACCGCGCAGCAAATTGGGTCCCCGCCGAGCTCGCTGCGTGACGCACCTTCATCACAGCGTCACAGTTACGCTCAGGAAGACTCCGTCAAGTTTAATTTCCTCTCACCATCCAACGCATCCTATGCGGCTGACTTTAATATCCGCTGATTTGAGTTTACTCGCTCGTAAAACTGAGTGGATGGAAATGAACGATATAAAGTGACAGGCAGTATCAAACTTGTGTTTCTTGCATCGATAATGATTTTTAGGTGGTCGGGTAACCCGTTTTGTTATGTATGGTATTGCAACCATACCTGATCATCTTGGTTATGAGGACTGAACGTGGTAATATAGCAGCATCTTAGTCGAGACTGGCATACGCTAAGGCTTGAAGGTAATACGGGAACATGTCTAGTGCCTTGAGACGATATAGTAGCTGTCCATAGTCAGGAAATGACAACAGGTGTCGAAAGTTAGAAAATGAGTCCTTTTTACACATGAAGCCGATAACAAGGTTTCTGTGGTGACACAGCAAGAAAGCCATAGGTCAAATCGATAACAGTTTCAGAGCTTGAAGGTAAGTGTCAACAACTTTAGGGTTGAAGGTGACAGAGGACTTAAGAGCTTTGAAAGTGATACATTAAAATACATAGAAACTTAGAGCATGAAGAGGCGGCAACAGCAGCAGCAGTTCTAAAGCCTGAAGATTAAGCCACAGTAATTCCAGGACTCGAAGCTGACACGGTAATAACTCGAGGACTTGATGGTGACAGCGGCAGCTCCCAAGGACTGACTGACAGTGTGTCAGCAGCAAACACTCCAAAGTTTGCGGCCGACAGCAACAGTTCTAAGGCTCAGAGTTGACTCTCTTCCAGATCCAGAACATTAAAGTCAAAAGGTAGTGGTTCCAGAGATTGAAAATGACATATAAGTAGACTATTCATGGCTTGGAACTGTGAGTTCGAGATGGTCGCTGCCGTGAGTGAATGTGGCATAACGATTCCAGCTGAGGAGATCGAGGTAAACGAGGTAGAGAGAGAGATCTCTCGCGCATGGAAGTGACTGGAAGAGCCCCTCTGGCTTAAAGGTGAGAGCGACAGCGTCGAGGCTTAAAGGTCACACAGCAGTCACTTCAGGAGAGCAAGGCCGCAACAGCTCCTGGAACCGTTGGCAGAAGGGCAGGAGTTCCGGGCCTCGTTGGCGAATCAGTACCTACGAGGTTGGAAAGCGAATGAGCAGGATCTTTAAGGGTACAATATGACATCGGAAATGCCAAGGGTTGAGGACGAAGTGACAGGCAGTATCTTCGGGGACTGGAAGGCGGCGCAACGTCATCTCCAGCGCCGAGACAACGACACAGCTGCGGCATCAAGGATTAAAGGCAACACATCTCCTGCGGCGAGCCCATAGGGCGAGATGCAGCAGCCGCAGGAACTTGAAGATGACATAGCAGCAGCTCTAAGGATTAAAGGTGATAAAGCAGCGTCCCCAGAGCTTGAAGGTGAGATGGCTGTAGCTCTAGAGCTGGGGAAAAGAGAACAACAGCTCAAAAGTTTGGGCTTGGCTCTACAAAAAGCTCTAGAGCTCGAAGGTAACAAAGCAAAAGCTTTTGAGCTTGAAGAGGACAAAGTTCAACACTAGAGCTTCAAGGGGACAGAATGGCAACAGTAGAGCTTGAACGGGACAAAATGGCAACAATAGAGCTTGAAGCAGCAGATCTACGGTACTGCTGTCCCTACTATTCCATTTATGACTTATAAGATTGAATAAACAATTCCATAATTGACAAACTAAAAAACTGGGAATGGGCGACGTGTAGGCTAAGCTACAATTAAGCATATTTACTCGAACATCAAAGAATTTACAAAAAGATTAAAATTGACAAAAAAACTCAGCCATATTATCATTTCATTTACGTGATTGATCCACATTAGATATTCAACGACAAAGTGAAGCAACGAGGTTCAGCAGACAAGGTAAGCAATAAGCAAATTGTCGACGCATGACCAAGGTACTTCTGAACATTTTTTAAGCGCTCGTGAAAACTTAAAGTTCGTTATAAACTCGCGCAGTTTTACTCCTTCCTTCCCACCGAGGGTTGGGGATAGCAAAAAAATCACTCCCAGAGTACTTGTTAAATGACATACTGACAAACAAAAAGTTTGTTTACTGTTAGGATGTGGCTTATCTCTAGCCTTTATGGCTTGCAGCGTTAAAGCATCTTGGACTGAAATCAACACACCCAGATGAACTGATATGAAGTACGTGTGTCATCCAGCCATTCTTGAGTTCACCATAACTTAAGAACGCTGCCTGTTAACCACCAGCACTTTGGTGTTCTCCAGCAAACACCAACATGGATGGATTTAGGTTGGGAGATGCTTTCCCTTGTGCACTCTGTATTACCAACATCCGTAAGCGTTAAACAACAGGGATCCCAAGGAGATTATTAAGAATTCAGTGACATTTTGTTCACAGGCTTGAGTCCTGTAGCTTGGCATACTACACCTTCCTTGTCCCGCATGATCTAGATGACTATAGACAACACAGTTTAAAGATCTGAAAAACAGAAACCTTGTACCAGCTTACAAGGCTTAGAAAAGAATTGATGGCTAACCACTGACTTGAAATTAAGAATTTATACGTGATGGAAAGACATCTTGAAATATTCCACCACAACCCGCATTCTTTTGAGGCCATAAAACTTTTAGGATTTCCAAAACGTCTTTGAAGAATAATAAGAAAAGTATATTCAGAACAGTGTCTTGATATAGAAGACAAAGAAAAATAAGACACAACATTGAGAGACATTGTAACAATCTGCATATCAATACCTGGGGTTCACTTGCAAGGAGAAAATGTCTGTCCCATATGGCAGCCATTTAAGTAACCAAGGAATCGGTAATAATCTAATACTCGATGCATTTTTCTGTCAGTGAATTCTCTAACTAGACTTCGTGATATTTCCGCCACAGTAGATCCAAGGAATGCAGGTGACACAGTACAGCAACAGAAATATTACAGCAGTCGTGGACGGTGTGAGAACAACCTGAGATTATTTTCGTGATTCAAAAGTGGGCACATTGGCACCCGAGGTTGTTGACATAGATTACACTTCGACGGGTCCGAAGGTGACGCACCAGCAGTTTGAAGGTGAAAGATCACCAGCTGCAACGATTAAAGGAGATACAACAACAGCGGCTCTGATTTGAAGATGAAAAGAAAGAAAAAAGAAAATCGTCAAACTATAAGTTTTTGAAAGCGAAATCCTTTCTTTGCCCTAAGGTTCAAGAATGTTAAGAGAAGCTTCAGCAGGATTTACAGAGAATGCAAAAGCTGCTCCATGGGTACAGGAAACTGTAAGAGTAATATTACGAGGGAGGAAGTGTAACTCAACTGTATCTCTTAAGTCCTGGCGTTGACTGGGACTTTGCACTTGAGTTTTACGTAAACACAAAGGTTGCTCCTTAAGGACAGAGGATTGTAAGAAGGGACGTAATTTCTTAAGGTTGACACCAAATTTTCAAGGCTTAGCAGCTTAAAAGCCCGAGGATGATGAGTCTGCCGCTGCAAGGCTTGAAGATGACACAGTAGCGGAGATGGAAAAGTTAGATTTCATATTTCAGTATCGCTAGGGACTGAAGGTAACTGCGGCATTACTAGTCTAGGTGGCAGTACTACAGCAGTCCCAAAGGTTGAAAGCAAAGCAGCAGTAGACTTGAAGTTGACGCAGTCTTTTATTACAGGACGTGAATGGTGATGCAACACAAGGATTGGCTGTAGGATAAAATGATTACGCTTGCTGAAGACACGACAAAAATCCACGTATTAGAGGTGGAAACGTCACCTTTTACAGGAACTGGGTGTGAATGACGAGCAGTGCAAGTATTTCAAGATATCATCAGAGGCAAGTGTGAGAGAACCATGGCAGAAGAGCCTTCTGAAGGCCTGATTTTCTTTCCTCCCTCAGAACCTTGCACGAAAGTAACCCTAAGAGGGTCAAGACTTAATCAACTGACCGGCCACGCGACAGCTCCATATGGTATTAGATCTGACGGGAGCTGGGATAGTATTTGTTTTCTCAGTCAGGCCGACCAAGCCCGGCAGAGGAAATGTACTGAACTGACTGCAGCTGGTAAATGTCCCTATCCAAAACGCGGTTGTTAAGTTGCCTCTGAGATGGAAATCATGTTCTAATATCTTTTCTCCTCATATAATAGGGTTCTTTCTCTTTGCCATGTAATGCTGGAACAGGAGCCACTAGTAAGATTACTGGTAGCAGATGTCTCAGGCTCTGGATAGATACGATCCTATCTGTTATCGTAAGGGGTTAAGATCACACGCCCCCAAATGATACACTCGCTGATGATGCAAATACCCAGTGACATGTCAGGGACGAGTTACTTAAGGGTAAGAGTTCTCTGGATGATAAGAAACCGGAAGATTTTCCCCTTGTTTAAGGCAAAGGAACGATGACAGACATAACGACATTATCAACCGCACCTCTAGAAAGCTATAGCACCAAGGGCTGATACAGCGTCAATGTGGTGAGGAAACACCACAGAATCAGTCGATACTACAAGAGCAGGGGAAGGTAGAGCACCAGGGAATACGACGACACTGAGAGACACCGTCTCACCACGGACACTCGCGAACACTTTACGGCACATGAGGACACTGTAAGCACACACGGTGTGGGACACTAGGGCATCGTACATCATCGCACATCGGCCAAGTGACACCAGGCATCAAAGAAACGCTCAGGAAACAAGGGTCGCTACGCCATCAGGAGACACGAGAGAATGAAGGAGAGGAAGAGGGGCTTTTGCAGCGCCAGGAAGTACAGAGGGAAGTGGGGGGAGGGGCGCTAGGGCACCAGGAAACACTGGAGAACCAGGGATTATCACGGTATTATGTAGCAAGGGAGACTAGCCAGGTTGCAGTACAGCCCTTGGTTAACACAAGAACATCAGAGAACGCGACAGGAGGGAGAAGCAAGACAGCCCTTGTGGAAAACACTACAGCGCCAATGAACGCAAAAAGATGAAGAAAAGAGATCACGGTGTTTGCAGACTTTTATACTATTTCGTTTTTAAGATCCCCATTTGAGAGGATGAAGCATCATTCCTCTCATATTCTCCATATTCCACCCTTGTGGACACACCATTAAAACACCCTTGCGTCCCTTGCAGAAAGTGAATTTAGATAATTTAACTGAATTTCTTGGAGGCGATCCATTTGACCCTACTGTTAAGGGCTGTCGAGTTAATTTTCTTCCCACTGTCACTCTGCCAGAGCTAATTGCGTGAAGGAGATGGAATGAGGGATGGAGTGCGAATTTCAGTTCCTTTCGTATTTTGGAAGGGTCTATCGAAGGCAGACGTCAGGCTATAGGAGTTATGTTGTAGACGCAGATCATCTGCTCTTTACACTGGTTCCCAGCTACCACGCAAAAGGACCAGGTTCGAATCCTTGCTGTTGGAGGGTATTATGTACATAAAAGTATAGATTAGATGTACAGTTTGGGTGACCTTTCTTTTTGAAAGGCTACAACAAGAATATAGTGATGAGATACGGCAAGTACCCGGATGCATCCCACAGTTAACAGTGTACATCGCAGCTCGTGTTCTACTATGAACCAGAACCTCTGTAACTTTACCGTAAAATCCGGTGTACAATTCATTTTGCATTTTTTTTCTCTCTCTCTCTCTTACGCTCAAAACCAATGCAGATTGAAGCTATTACATATTTCAGGAACTGCATATTAAACAAAAGTGCTTGAAATACGCATCTGCAGAACAGGTATTATATCCGATTCGGAAAAAAATAATTGTTTTAATGCCAGTAATTTAATTAGGGGAATGGCCAGCTTAATATGAAGTTATAGAAGGTATCCTGCGGAAACTGGCTTGGCTGGGGGAAGAGATGTGGCTATAGGAGAAGGGGAGAGAATGGTTATGTGGCTGTAATCAGGGGCAGGATTTGGCGCAATTGGGGCACGGGTCCGCTCTCGAGCGGGTTTTAGAGTCCGCTGGGCAATGAATACGTCCACGTTTTGCTGCAAGACTTCGGGTGACAATCAAGTTTGCTCAGGGTTACCCTGAGCTGGGCTTCCAGTTCTCGTCCTGAGTTCGGATGGACATAATTTGTCCGCGGTTTTCCTCCTGGTACAAACTGTCCAAAACGTCTTCGACTCTTTTGTTAGCAAGTGTTCGCTGAAAATGACGCTCGTGGCTGGAAAGTGATATCCGAAAGTGTTTGGGATTTAAGGATATGACCTCGCTTAGCTTACTGGCGTTTACACTGTATCAATTCACGTGTGAGAGTTCTAAGTTCCAGTACAACTGGAAGACGACCAGAGAGCTAAAGGGCACGAACCTCCGATCGGACCATTCAGAGAAGACCAACTTTTACCGAAACCCCACTTTTGCACCACGGAAGATTACGTGCATTCGCTCAGCCACTCAATGCATGACTCCAATTTTGAAATAGTGGGCATTTGTACAACGGGCATGGACGAGGATGGAGATGACGCCTTGTACACCCACAAGCACGAGCCAGCCCCTGGGTACGCAAAAAAGCTCCGAGTGCTTTTGATTTAACATATTTTCTTCAGTTCTCTCATTCTTGTTCGCTAATTCTCGCGTACGCAGGGGAGCACTGGGCAAAAACGATAGAAAAGGCCTCGTTCGCTCAGGTCCATTCTTTAGCTGTCGTGTGTAATGTATCGGAACCACAAGGCCGGTATCCCTGGCTAATTCATTGTGCATCCCATGCTCATCCCGTGAGCGGTAGCGCAAAAGGATTACAGAGAGTTTACAAGGGTCTTTGTTAGAACCCAGTGGGCTGATATGATCACATGAATCCTTACAAGATTCGTTCATTACTTAAGCTCATTACAAACATTGCGTAGTCTTTCATATGGTAAGGTTTAGAGACTAGATAAAACCGACTGTATGCCAAAAGCGGATACAATCTTCGAATTTCAGGTGTCTTGTTATTAGCAATAAGGTGTTGGGACAGTTTTTGCAAGATTTATTTAGAAATATCCCTAAATAGCTCTTAAGTTGTCAAATTCTATGACATAGCGTTCTTGTTTGTGTCTAAATCTTTGTCCACAAACTTTGCACTTTAATGTGATTGACGTCTCCGGGTAGAACAAAGCACCAGTAATACCAGTAGCCTGAAAGAGGCAGGCCTTATTACGACATAAAGCCAGATTTCTAAATCATTTTCTTAATACTGGCTGGAATCCAGGTCACGTCAGATAAGCTTAGTCATACGGACTTTGCGCAAGGTCAGCAGGCTTATCTGATGGTATTGCCGTAATTATGTTATCTAGTCTCCGCCTCGTCCACACACTTGATCAGGTCCAAGGATACCCAAGGAACCCACTGTCCATAATGACCTGAAGGCGAGTCTGGTAGCGTCAGCAAGTCCTGACATTTCGGCTTCTGGTGTCAGATCGTCAGTCGGGGCTGGGACCAGGGAACTGATGTGTGTTTTGGTTAGGTTAGGCACTAGCTTCGGGTAGAAGGTATCGGTCAGCTATATAGATCTGAATGAGTTCCTTAATCCCGGCCGTGTGTGGGAAGGGTCAATAAACCTGGAGTTCCGTGGTGTATCGGTTTCATCAGAATCCCCATATTTGCTGGATACTGGCTCAAGGCTAATGGAATCTAACGTTTCCTGAGATATTATTATTGAAAGTGTGTGTGTGTGTGTAACTGTGTAACTGTTCAGCTTTTTATGTCTTTCCTGATGCCTACGACCTCGGCTCTTTTTAAAGGGCGGATTTTCCTCTCTCACTCGAACTCTTAAGCTCTTTCTTTCTCTCTCTCTCTCTAATCCTTTTTTATATCTCAATGAAAGCTTGACCGCACTGAGGACTTCCGCCAATGACTGGAGCCTCCTTCAACGTAACAAAATGTTTTTATCACCTTCAGAGAATGTTGGGCTGGTAACCAGCCCAAGGGACAGAGAAGCAAAAGCTAATTCTGAAGAAGTGAATTAATTCCTGATTACATGAACTTGGAAAAGACTTTCTGCTGAAAATAATGGTGTGTGTGTGTGTGTGTGTGTGTGTGTGTGTGTGTGTGTGTGTGTGTATGACTTTGTACTTATCAGTATTTCGGATACGAGATCACTTGAAAATATACTTAACCAAAAGTGATTTATTCGATGTGAAGAAAGTGAGGGACTTTGGTTTTTAGAATTTAACTTAAGAAAGGGGCAAGTTAGCTAGAAGCAATTGCATATAGATTAGGAGAAAGATGTTAAAGAAAGGGGTAAGGAACAATCTTCTCATAAATTTAAAAAAATATTAGAAAATGTTTCGTCTTTTTATCAAGGTTGGGTTGAATGTTTGAGAACAGTCAACTGTGAGCACGGGCGTATGATGAGCATGTATTGACAAGGGGAAAGAAATGCGTGCAATAGATTTTAATCTACGTTTTCAAATGATGACAGAGTCCTATGATACGGATGATAATCTGATGGAAAAAGGTTGGATGAAGCCATTTGGTGGATAAGATGCTTGAGTCGTCGAAGGAGACGGATAAGCTAATATCCACAGAAGCCAGATTGGAATATCCCAGTGATTATTGAACGAGCGTGCAACGGAGTTTGCTGTTGCCTTTCGAGATCTGCTTCAACGGGCGTAGGCCAAGAGAGATTGGAAATATAGATAAATACATTTATGTACAAAGAGGGGGATCTATGCAATATTTCTGAATTATGTAAATCGTTGTTATTGGCGAGCATGGCGTGTACAGCGTTTGTAAAAAGATTATTTGTTATTGGCGAGCATGGCGTGTACAGCGTTTGTAAAAAGATTATTTGGAAAAGGTTATTATGTCCATTTCATTAAATCTTTTGATCATCGACAGTTTGGACTGAACAGTGAGAGTTTAACTTCATATGATTTTTTTGTGAAAGAGTAGCCAAATTAATACAGGAGAGAAAACGGAGAGAGAAATAGTTGAATGTGTTAATTTGGATTTGGTAAAAGTGCTTCATACGGTTCTGCATAATGAAGTAATAGTGACTGAGAAAGCCGGCTTAAATCGCTGGGAGCTGGAAAGCTGGATTAGAAGATATTTGAATGAGATTCCAGTCCCTGTGGAAAGAAGTTGCTGGTATAGTACTTCAAGGATCTTCCACGAGACCTACGTTGTTTCTAGTTAATGTTAGTAATTAGCCAGAGGAAGTAAGAGCATTATTGTGTGGGAAGGTGGTACAAGGTTAATGGCGGGAATCAGAGACGTGGAAGATTATGATAGACTGCATGTGGATTTATGTGGAAGAAAATGTAGATGATAGAGCTGTTTGAAGTAAGCATCACGTACTATGAAAGTGCACGGGATCTGGAAAACTCTGTTGGAGTCGTAAATGGGAGTTTGGATGACTCGAACACTGTGGAAGACCACTGACAGGATAACTGTCCTTTGGTGAACTCAACAAGTATGTTAGAGCAGGTTACATATTACTGGCCACACGTGATAATAAGCTTCTTGATCATGGAAGATGTCCTATGCGTGTGAGACCTCCATTTTGAGATGTTTTACCAAGATGAAACGTCTTTTCAAAGAAGCATATAGAACAGGTAGGGAGAGAGCAAAATTTTGATGCGTAAATTGTTGAGTCCGGGCAATCACCTTCTTTAAAAATTGGTACGGAAAATAGCAATCTTATTCTGACACGAAAGATTCTGTACTGACTTGAGTGATGCCTAAAGAGAATTCTTAGATAGGAGATGAAGGGCGCTGTGTGACATAAATGGAAACTGAAAACGAAAGCATTGAGATGTAGTTATACTTTTTATTCCATCTTTAATTGGAAGATAATTGACACAAAGTAAGTGAGCATGCAATGTCGGCTAGAAACAGAGACGTGGGAATATTTTCAGAACAAGGCTGGACCTTCATATGTGCCCTAAAAGTGAGGTAATGTGATCACAGATTGCAGAAATGGACGTAGGAACAGGCAAATAGACTTAAGTGATGGCACAGACACACACAATAACATTTTCCTGGTAATCAAAAGCCATACACGCACGCACAAGCTGAGTTGCTCCGGGTAATTCTGTGGACTGGAAAGAGACACATCAGCAGTCCAAGTAGCGGCTGGTGTATTAGGGCGACATTAACAAACACACGCACACAACAATTACAACCACTCAGACGTCTTTATTATGCAAATTCAAGCCAAGGTCTTGCAAGTGTGGGAGAAACTCTTGAAGCTTAATAGTAGTTTGTTATAAATAGTTTAATGGCACTGTTATTGCACTCGGAATCTTGCTATGTTGTAGTCTGTTGTAATATAGTCATACTGTAGTGTTTTAGTTTTACTCAACTCTTGTAACCTACTTTATTGTATTGTAGACCAACGCTTTATGATGTTGTGTGGCGTATGAGCTGTTTAAATGGCTGTTTAAATGACCAACTGTCTTACAAATTTATTAATTTTCTTGCAACGTAGGTTTTCTGACGCATACAATCCAATTTATTTATTTCGATTTATTATTTGTACATTATATTGTGTTGTATTTCACTGTAGTTTAGCTTACTGTGCTGTAATCTGTAGCACTAGAGCCTAGGTTAATGTCTTGCAGTGATATTTGTCGTATTTCACTGTGCAGCAGTGTACTGTACAGGTTATTTGCTTACTTTCCTTTTAATTTCGCAATGTACTTATATGTGGTGCATTGGTAAGTCGTCACTGAGCTTAAATGCACTGTAGCGTCAGACTTTGCTTCATAGTCTACTGTATTAAGATAATTATTTCAGACTTTGCTTCATAGTCTACTGTATTAAGATACTTATTTCAGACTCTGCTTCATGGTCTACTGTATTAAGCTACTTATTTCAGACTTTGCTTCATAGTCTACTGTATCAAGATACTTATTTCAGACTTTGCTTCATAGTCTACTGTATTAAGATACTTATTTCAGACTTTTGCTTCATAGTCTACTATATTAAGACACTTATTTCACTATGCACTTATCTATCGCTTTTACAGGTTAATTTCATGGCGCTGGTGTAACGGTGGTGATATACCTTGGGTACTGGCGACATCCGTGAGGGAGGAAGTTGCTGCCTTCTACAGCTGGTGAGGCTGTACTTTTAAGAGTGCGGCTGTAGCGCCCCTGAAGCCTCGTTGATGAAGTCTTCCCAGTTCATGAACTCTTAATGCCTCACAGAGCAGTTATGGAAGCTTGTCCGTCAAGCAGAGGTGAGTGATCGATATAAACTACAACTCTCGACAGCTCTGACCTATACGTTCTGGCCAGGGAGTGTATGAATTTACCTCTATGTGATGACTGTGCAGGGAAGGAATTTTACACTCGTGGGACACAGTCATCGCTTGAACCGACTTCAACTGTCTTGCAACTTTTTCATTTTCGGTTTGATGTCCACATTTACAGTCTTCTCATTCTATTAACCAGCGAGGTAAATAAGGCCCTCCTTTATTCAACTACGTTTTATGCACTCATTTCCAAGTGATTCCATCTAACGAGTCGTTGAATGTCAGAGTAACTGCCTCAGTACATAACTAGAGTCTTGTAAGAACAAAATTTTTAACTCTCTTTAGATGCTTCTCTCCTTCCCCAGATTTGCAATCCTCTGATATGTGAATCCTTGGAAGAGCGCATTATCCATGAAAAGAAAAGAAGCTATGAATATGTAAGAGGATTTTGTCAGTCTTGCTTTAAGAGGATGACGTTCTCTAACAGTGTGGACCTTTCACTCAAATCTTTATCTGGCTTTCCTCTATCTCTCTCTCTTTTTGTGTTGTAAACATCAGAGCTTGTAGAAACTAATATGAAATGTGCATAAGAAACATTATGGTAAAAAATTTAAAGGACTGAATTAAAGCTTAAATCTGCAGGAAGCAATGGGACAGGAACAGTCACGACCAGTGATGTAGGTTAAGAATATTTCATGTTAAACATACATGAGGATCGTGAGTAATATAATGACTGGTAAATCTTCCAAAAAAAATCAACTAGTGGCTGAAAGATAAACTAATTTATGTAGAAAGGGTGGTGAGGGAGGTGAATGCAAGGGTTTTGAATAGAGGTGCGGCTCTTCTGTCTGGTATGGTGAAGTTGGGGAGGTGAGTTTGTTGTTTGATGACACTCGTCTGCTGGCAATTTATGTGACGAACTCCAAACGATGGTTTCTGAGTTCGGGAGAGTGCGTGGATAGAGAAAGCTGACACATTCAGGCTGTAAAGAAATGCAGGTAGTCACAGATGCAAGTGTATACTAGTTGGTAAGACTGGAGTTACAATATCATAAGAGATTATGAAGTTTAGGTGAATTTCTGGGATTCATGTTATTTTGCAATATTTTTGTGCAATGATTTCTTATTAAAACATGGATCTTTTCCAGGTACTTATCAACGTTATCTTTTCTATAATCCTTGACGTGAAAATTTGGTGGACTCGGATATATGCTGGGTCTAGCGGAGGCGTGACCGTTGTGGAGTCCCTTGGGATGAATCTCAACACGCAGAGAAAATCAGAAGGCGACGGGTTTGAGCAGAGGACATCAGGCCTCGTATCTGAATCGCAAGGACCGGTTGAGAAACTTACCCAGCGGTATACTGCAAGGGGGTCTTTGAGCACGCGGGAGAATCCATCATCTTATCCTAGACTTAGGTCATCTGCCTTGCGTAAATAAATTCTTGATTGCAGAAGTGTGTTTATTCAACCTCCTTGACGTTGCATTCCCAGTTTATGCAGGGGTCTGTGTGTGAGGATTAAGGAGAATCCACCATCATGTATCCTCGAGTTAGGTTTTCTTTTTTGTGTGTGTGTAAATAGAATTCCTGATAAGTGTATTTGTTGATTTCCCTTTATGTTACGCTGCCGGACCAATTTACTGTACACACATAGACAGAGAATTTCTTGTTTTTGTTTTCTTTATGGTAAGTATGATATATAGGAGTGAGGATGTACGTGCTTGATGCCTCAGTATTTACCAACAACCAGTGTTTCACAGAAGCCAATGTCCTGCTTACACTACGTGGAAAAATGGGATGTTATAAAAAGGTCTCGCTACGCCCGGACGTGTACGGGTTCTCATTAATTTCAGTTCTGCCGGGATTAGTGTGCCTTTAAACATAACGAATTTTTGGCCGATATATGAATTATAATGGCCAAAATGTTTTATGTTTAAAGGCATTAATCCCGACAGTATTGCAGTTAATCACTGGTCTGGTCATTCATTCCACTCTGTTCTTAACACGGTTCCCATATTTCGGCCACTACTGATCCATCAGCTGCTGTATCCACTCCATGGTACCTAAATGCACTCCAGGTTCTCTCGACTGGATCTAGCAATCTTGCCCTACTTTTTAACCCGCAAGTACCATCTCATTACTTTTTTTTTTTTTCTCCATTATATTTCGACCATCTATGAATTTCCCCAAACTCGGCAACTTACGGAGCTTCTATCTCAAAGTCTTCCACTAGGGCCGGGCCATCCGCAAACGGCAACCGATTCGTTTCTCCTGCACCTCGCCTTCGGTGTACTGCATGCTCTCCCATGTTCCAAGATGCATTAATCTACGCCATCTCTGACGCTAGCCTCCTCTTTGTTATTGAATTTCCTTTCCTTTACTGATAGAGCTGTGACCTGCCACAACTTTCGTTTTATCCTTTAAGTATCAACATCACGACTGTGATATTTTCCCTTTCATTCTCTATATATGTTTGCAAGGCAACAGCACCCGACTGTCTCTGAGCAATGGGGAGTTTTGTATGCCTCGTTATTGCAGGGCGTATCCGGCATTATCCTGTCATGATATGACACAGGCAGAAATCCTAAGATTCTAGACACCTCGCATTACACACTAATAGAGAACATTGACTTTAACTCTTTTACCTTCCACAATACTCTCTCAGTTGTTTAGGAAGTGTACTGAACTGCTCTCGAAAGCAAAAACAAATTTATCAATATAATAATCCTTGAAAATAAGGTTTCCAAATACTAGGTAGGACATAAGTAACTACAACAAAAGGAGGCTAAAAAAAGAAGTTAAACTATACCTAATTGTTAAAGATGTACAGCAAGTAGTTCCATGTATGAATGTAAGTCATACAACTGTTGCATAACTTCATAAAAATGAAATATGAGTAAAGCAGATAAGGCAAGGGAAGCAGTGGAGTGAAAGAACCAATCTGGTAAATTGGCTAAATCAAAGAACCAGTCAGGCGAGTTAACAGGAATTAAGCGAGCTAGCAGAAGAATTTGGGGTATCCAAATGAACAGGATGTCCCGAGTGAAGGAATGATAATATCCTGCAGAAAGATATTCTTGCAGGGACTTCTAAGAAGCCAACAAGAATAGCGGGGAATAAAACCAATTCTGCCAGACGAGGGGGAATATTGAAATCGAACAATCTACACCTTTCGAGTTGCCGAGGTATGACGGAAAACAGTAAACTTGTAGAATAAACCAGAATACCAAGAAAACCATAGAAAAATTATACCATCCATCACTGTAGTAATTCAAAAGCTAACTCCACCTGTTAGGAGGAATACGGAACCAGTTTTTCCGTCAATTGTGCTCTAGTTAAATTGTGTTTGTGGTGCATGATTGGCTGTGTGATTGAGTTTCCTCCTTTGTAGGTAACGGGCTTCACTGAATATACCATATGATTCATAAGGATATTACTTGCACAAAGAGAGACACCCTTGCCATACATATACGTATGTAAGTAGAGGCGTGTGTTGAAACCAAGGACTATCGACTTCTGAATAGTCATATCAAGCGAAAATTGTAACATACACGTTTGACATGCATAACTAAAAACTATTTTGGGCTTGTATCTATACTTTACAGAAAAAAATCTGATGTCATATGTGTAAGTTCATTGCCTTCTCCTACCAAGAAGAAAGTCCTGCTTTGGTTTACTTCTCTGACCATACAAATTTTTCTTTGTCCTTTAAGTACAATACAATCACTTAATGCATGTAATCTTATGCATGAAGACATTATTGCTTAAATAAAGGAAACTATTAAAGGTAATCGTTCTTTAACTTGCTTGAAAGCAGGGTAGTTTGCTGTCTTCGAAAGCTCAGGAAGGATTTGGTTGAATAAATCACGTCCCATTGAGCATGCTACCACTTTAATTAGCTCTGTTACTTGTGCCTCTCAAGATATTACTGTTCTCCCTACATATCATTTGCATGGGGATATAAAATCGACAGAGTATAATACATATTTCGCATTCGTGTGTTTGATCTATTTCCAGATGTTTGTAAGGGATAAAACACAGATGTTTTATCTAACAATCTAATGCAAATGGGGTTCTAGAACGTAATGCTTTGAAAGTAGTTGTATCAGGCAAGGCTGAACTAAGAAGTTTATGAAGAATAAAGGCCAGTCTAATTGTCAAATAAACAATATGCAACTGGAACTGAAATGTCCAGCCCTCGCTAAAAGAATTCAGCCAGTTCATAAAAGACTTCGTTCTTCCCAGAAGTTGAAAGTGGGGGCTCCGCCATGTTGTTCGGTTTGTCAACAGCCAGTTGAGAGAGATCTGCAGATTTTGGCGATTTACTAGAATCCTAGCGAGCTGCCGCCTTCCAGTGTGTGCTGTGAACTACAGTAAGACCCAGTCGTAATCATGGTGTCACCAGTGTGTCTACGGGTTTTTGGACTTAGTGTATAATTCAGATACAAATCCAGACGCTTGCTGCAACTCCTGTGGCCGGCGGCCCTCGGGCCAGCGCATGCGCAGTAGGAGGTGGTGACGTCATGGGTACATCACTCCCCTCCCTGTTAGCTCACTCCAAGACAAAGTGTTGCCAACGCCCCGGGCACTCCTGACCATTACCGTTATGGAGTACTTAGGACCAGCCACCCTCGCTGGTGCTGAGGCCTATCTTGCCCTGACTGAGGACGACGACCATTCCACTGAACACTGGCCTCCCCTTGCACCCCGTAGTCATCGTGAACTGGCGGCTGATGCTGTATGCCCCTGTCTCCACCAAATTCCCACCATCGTCTCCTGCTGCTAAAACATCTTAAACGCGGTGAGACTCCTACTCAACATAGGGCATCTAACTACCCCCGACCCCGCCCCCTTCCCCCGAGTGCACCTTCGCTACCCCCATCTGCTGCTCCAGCCTTTGCTCCCCGGCACGAGTATGTCAAGCTGGTCCTTAAAGAGAACCCAAGCTGTGACGTGAAGCTTCGCTGATTGGATGAAGTCACCAAGGCATTCCGTCTCGACCGGGAGCTGGCACAGGTGAAATTGCCCGGGTTACGGGTGGCGAGTTCCTGTTTTTACACCTGGGTATTCAGGACTCATTCGACAGGCTCCGTGAGTTCCCTACTTACCTCGTAACTCGCTACCCTGTCGGAGGTGAACCCTCCCTTGCCAAGGAACTACCAGGCGTGTACACTGTTAGTCGATTCCATCAGAACGGAACGCCTATCAACCGTCTCGTCGTCACCTTGGATTCTCCTGGAATCCTCATCCCCGCCTGCGCCAGACACCTTGCAGTGGATGTGCCCTCGATGTCACGTACCAGGGGTCAACGTCTGGCACGGCTGTGCTAAGCGATCTCGTACCGCCCCACCTCAGCGTGTTGCCCCGCCGCCTCCACCACCACCCGCCAACTCGCCTACCCCTACTTGTCCAACTGACGCTGCCGAACTCATTGCTCTTCGCCAAGCTGTCGCTTCTATGGGTCTCGCTGTGCAGCTCTCACGGCACGTTTTGATGCCACAGCTTGGTCAGCCAGCAAACTACCACCGCAAGCGCTCTTGTCCACTCTCGCTCCGTCCTCTTCTGCCTCCTGCCACTTCATATCATGGAATGCCTTCGGAATCAGACACTACTCCAGACTCGCTGTACTTAGGGCCTGCGTTTATCGCCATCACCCGCATGTCATATTTATTCAGGAAGCTTTGGTTTGTGGTGCTCTGCCGGGGGAAGAGGCTCCCTCACTCCCTGGCTACGTCTCGTTCGTTACACCGTGCCAGGAACGGCCTCATTGCCTACAATCATTCCTCCATACCTCACAGGCTTATCCGCTGCTCTGCACATGCCGATATGACCTTTCAGCTTTTTAAGGTCACTGTGGGAGATGGCAAAAAACTCCGACTGTGTAACGTGTACTCTGCCCCAGGCGTGATTAATCTCCCAGCCCTTCAGACACCTAAAGAATGTGATTTTAACGCTCGACACCCTGCTCTTGGTGATGCCTCTCTCATCTCCCAACCGCAGTGGCCTGCCGCTGCTCAACTACATCCGCCGCTACCGCCTCACCCGCTGGGACACTGGTGGGAGCCACACACGCTCGTGGGGGGAACCCTGGACCACATCCTAACGTCGGGTCTTGTGGCGTCCCGTGTCAGCTGCCATTCTATTCCTTCTCTCTTCTCCGACCATGTTGCCCCTCAGTCTGCAGTACTCTCTGCCGACTGGCCCTACGCTCCTTCACCAACGCACTCGCATCTCCATCCATCCTCCCCCCCCCTAAGTACTGCCCCAATTATGTCTCGCACATCTCTATCCTTCGTCCCACTATTGACTTCCTTTCCTCTTACAACTCTCACTTCGACCAGGTGGCCCGTACAACCTCGTCAGTGCAGCGTGCGACAGTCTTCGTGGCCCTGGCATTAATGTCCCCGAGGAGGCAGCTGTCCCTGGCTTACCACCACGGCGGGTTCCTCTCCCTGTCGTCACATTTACACCGACCTCCAAAGACGCCCTTCCAGTCCTGCAGAAGCAAATCATCCCCGGAGACCATCGCCGGTGTGTCCACGTCAGTCCCCGCCGCACACCATATCTTTGTCGACGGTTCAGTGCAGGCAGAAGAGAGTGCAACGTGTGCCATGTTCTTCCCCGCCATATGGAGCCGCCTGTGGAGGACGAGTGGCTCAGTCGCAGGCTACCCAACTCATCGAACTCCACCTCAATGAACTTCACGGCATCCTGGATGCAGCAACTCTCCTTGTTCGTCGAGGAGTGAATGGGGTAATAGCCTGTGACTCCTAGTCTGCTCTTCACTCCCTTTCCTCGCCAAGACCCAGTTGTGGCCGTGTTGTACAAGACATAATACTGTCTTGCCTCTCGTTTCGTGTCCTTTGTGTGGACGCCTTCTCACACCGGGCTTGCTGGTAACGACACGGTGGATCGTCTTGCCAAAACGGCTTGTGCGCTGGGCTTGGATGACGCGAATGCTATGCCCTCTCCCTCCGGTGCTTTAGAAACAGCATATACTCAGCTGCATCGCAGGGACGCAGAAAGGGCCAACAACGTGTCCGTCCACACAGCACCATGACCACTTTCTTCAGAGTCGTCATAAGTACCGTCGAGATGGCCTTGTGGTACGTAGGCACAATGTTGTAAGTGCTCAGCTCAGGTTGGAGTACCGGTGGCAGGTCTCTCCCAGGCAGAGGGCGTGAAGCACTACTCCTCCTGTAAACTGTGCAACCGTCCCAACTCCAACACCCTTGACCACTATTGCCTTCAGTGCCCCATAGTGACAGAATTACGACCACAGGGGCAGAACGTACTTCATATCTGTAAATATTTGCTAACGGACAACAACTTGGATGTACTTCTTGCTCGCCATCCACTCATTGGTGGCTGTTGATTGTATATACTTTGTTCCTTTGTATGTTTGTGTGTGTGTGGGTGTATGTACGGGTTTTCTACGTTTATTTACATATGTATTGTGTGTATGTTTGTTTGCGTGGATGGGTGTTATACGTATATGTACGTATGTATTGTGTGTGTGGGGAGGGTGTATTCAACGTGCCCTGCGAGACACGAATGTTTCTGTATATATTCTATGGCATTGAATTTGCTAGGCTTGTCGCCCTCGGGAGTAATAAATTTATTAAATAATGATAGAAGTTAGAATTTCTGAATTCAGTGTAATTAGACTTCACTAATAAATTTTAGTTCTGTATAGAAAACAAGATTCTTTTTCATATCCTCAACAAGGAAAGATACTTGATTTCAATAGAATGTGAGAGTAGATTTATATGATTATTCTAATTTTGGATTAAAAAAGACAAAAGCCTTGAAAGCAATAAAATGTGTGAAAGAAAAGACGTTTTATGGATAAACCTTATAGCAAAGCTTTAAAGGAGAAAGACACTGAAAAGAATTTATTTACATACACTCACGCACACACACACAGATATATTTTACATATATGTATATGAATGACGAAAGTGGTGAAATACAAATGCTGAAAGCTAGAGAGGACCCAAAGAGAAAAGAAACGGGGACACAAAAATGACTTGTTAACGAGACTTTTGATTAGGATTGGAAGAGGAACCACAAGGAGGCTCGAGAATGGCGGTCAAAGACAAGATGTAGACTCAACGGTGATGGCAAGGGGAAAGCCAGTCTAAGGGAGATGATCAGAAGAATATAAGAAATATGAATAATAAGAGATTACAAGTTACTATTATAGTGCTGTGATAAAAGGAATATTAAAGAAGGTAAATTACTAAAATAGCTGAAAATATGAAAGATCCATGTAGGTCTTTTTTTACTCTGCGTGAAAGAACGAGAGAAAACTACAGCATACAATGCTACGTTACACAGTGAGGAGATAATACTAAGCTTAGGAAACAAGGTTTGGGTGCGGCCCGGAATAAGCTGAACGCACGGGAGACACTAATCTGGAAGGACAGCTAGCCAATAGCAAGCTGAAGAACTGCGCAAATTAGATTGGAAGCCGTGCAGATAGCTTTGGAGAATTAGCGAGGTGGAGAAGAAGTTGAGCTGAGACACTGTGGGAAGTATAGCTAATGGGAGGAGATTACGTACATGTGAGACTATGAAAGATGAAATCCTCATTGCATTTGTAAATACAGTGGTTGAATGGTCTATGTACAGTAAATCTGGGTTACAGTCAATGTCTATATTTTGTGTCACTCGTGTCTTGATAACCCAACTTTGACTGGTGAAGACTTGGCACGTATGGGGAGCCGTTCAATAGGTTAGTTTTCAGAAAACTTTAAACAAATGTAATCTTCATTAATATTCTTGCATGTATGATGTTAAATTCAATGTTTATCAAATTCTAACTTCATTAAGCCCTACTGATAGGTGATATTAATCATATTGGTAGTCCAGGTACAGGTGACGTCAGACAGACTTTCAGATGTTTCAAGGCTGCCACTGACCCTGGCTTAGGCTTAAATAAAGAATAGTTATTTAGGAAAAT
This sequence comes from Panulirus argus, assembly GCA_038088735.1. Classification (NCBI taxonomy): domain Eukaryota; kingdom Metazoa; phylum Arthropoda; class Malacostraca; order Decapoda; family Palinuridae; genus Panulirus; species Panulirus argus. Next base: position 1,555 of record JAYMFT010001164.1, on the reverse strand, counting down.
TTAGGTAAAGAAGTACCACTATTTCTATAGCACTAATAATGCTATGATATGGTACAATAACGCGGAAAATTCAATGATATACTGTGTGGCAGAGTTGTAATAGATGTTGCTAAAGCCTCACCGGCCCATTGAGACAAGGCTTCACGAAACAGTGAAGCTCCGAAACCGCTTCGAATCAATGGTGAATGGGTTCGTTCAGAGTTCGTAAAAGAGAATCAAGACTCATAACGTTATTGCTAGCGTGGCTCCTCGAACGAGAAGGTTGTGCTGTATCGTGGAGAAGCGTGACGAGGTTTGTAAGGCGGCGTTGCAGCAGATTAACTGAACAGAAGAGAGAAGAGGTGAGTAAAACGGTGGTAGAGAGACTGCATGAAAGTACACTGGTGATCAAAAGGAAGGGAATTAGGTATCTGATTGTTTAACTAGGGAGAAGACTATGCCAAATCTAGGGAACAAGGCAGGACCCATCTTGAAGTAGCTTGACAGACGGGAGACTGATTTAGTTGGACGGCCCGCTGAAGAAGAGCCTTAAGACTGGGTGCCTCGCGGATTGATTTGAAGGATTAGCAAGATTACCAAGAAGGTTTGGTGTAGGATTGCTTAAGGCATAATTAAAGGGAAGGCGACTACGTGCGTAAAATGTTGAAAGACTATGAACGCCAAAGTACTCATTGAATGTGCAAGTGACATTGTTGAGTGGCTTATGTACTATGTTTATAGTTGAGTCTAGGTCTTAGATTTGTGGTAATCGTGTTTTCGCACACAGTCTTGACTGGTATCCTCATGTCGATTCTGTCACATACACGAAATTGCACAGTGTTTAGTATGGATATACTAATATGCAAGGAGCCTTAATAAGATGGGGCCACACCAACTTAATAGTGTTGGGAACAACAGCTTGAGTAGACCGGTAATGCGTGTGTAACGATGATGACATCTTTATACCACGAAATTACCCAGTCAAAATTTGTTACGATGTTGATTCAGAGTAAACAGTGTCTGTAACGTGTTGGTTACATTATCAGCAAAGTTGTAACGCATTCACGAACATGTTGCTTTCATTTTTATTGGGAAGTGTTGATAACATACAACTGTCTCCCATTGATGAGGTTAATTTTGGCAGCAGTATTCAGCTTTGGTCGGAACTGTTTACAGTAATGTTCCTAACATTGTTTGCTTTGGTCGGAACTGTTTACAGTAATGTTCCTAACATTGTTTGCTTTGGTCGAGAGCTGCCTGGATAATCGACATTTTTGCAAATTCTGTCATTAGCATTTGTACCAAATGTTTACAGACAATATTCCTCATTAAGGGATGTCTTAACTTGAGCATTTTAGTCCGAATGAACCGAACAAGCTAAGAGCGTTCGAACGGCTAGTACTCGAACGAACCGAACAACTTATTCGAGCATAAGCTCGCTATATCTGCCTGTTCGCCGTTGATCTCATTATTACCACCGTTTTCCTCATCATTTATTAGACTGTGGGAGCATATGCCTTCTTCATTACTCATTTCTCAGCCAAAAAATGAAGAGGTAATCGAGGAGAATGTGATC
>JAYMFT010001153.1:0-17388 GCA_038088735.1 Panulirus argus | reverse complement strand
CACACACACACACACACACACACACACACACACACACACACACATATATATATATATATATATATATATATATGTATATATATATATTTTATAGGTTAAGCCAGGTACGCAATTTATTGACCAACCCCTTAGGAAGGATGAACCGTTGGTATGACCATGGACCGACCAACGCAACCAGGATTCGAACCTATGCGCTCGACCCTGGGCGGCCCGTGAATGCGTCACGGTCAGCAACGCTAACCGCTACACCACAGAGGTGTAGCTCAAAGTACTGACACTTTGTCAAAAGCTCTAGTTACACACACAAGTTTTGACTAAGGCCAGACCGTGAGTGATAAAAGAGGAGAGAAAAAAAAAAGATAAGGTGAGAAATGAATTGACGAATGGTTGATGTGAAAGATGGAGAATTGGTGTATCTATAGTGCATATAGTGAGACTATCATATGTAACCTTTCAGATCGGTGTTTACGAGACAATACGTAAAGACCAGTCAATCTGACTCGTAGGGTACAGGACGGTTCCGTCCACCACTTGGGCACATTCTGGACTAGGGCGGTAGAGATTCCTGTGGGTGGCTGATGTCTGCAACTTCCTCCCCACACAATACATGATTCTTCTAAAAAAAAAAAAAAAACAAATGGCCCTTGTCAAAGAAGCAATCATAAGGATATTGTTTTTGATGTCAGCTACGAGTCTTGTCTGAGCATGAGGGAAAGCAGTTTGTCCCAGGGGATATAGGTGTCTTGGTGAAAATATCCTTAATAGTTTAGTGTCCACAAGAATAGCAATTCAAGAATAGCAATTTTCACTCGACGTCCATAAGCTGTGATATCTGAAATGCGAACCTATAGATTCGAGCAGAACTATAAGGAAGAGCGCCATTACACATGATGGTTATTGGTTGAAGCCTTTAAGACACTCGCATCTCGAGGCAGATGTCTACCGCCAGATCCCTCCAAAATGAAATTTGTGGAGCGTAGAATTGGTGGAGCCGAGGGTTTAACCCCGGGAGGCCCAAAGAGCCAAGGGAAATCTTCAGCGGGTTGTTGGGACGACCGCACAGAATTCGTGTTCCAGGAAAGCGGCATATCTATGGACTGGGGTGGTGGCACTCTGTATTATGCAAGGGCTGTGTGGGAACCTTGTCTTGTCCACAAGCGTCTCCAGGGGTGATGCCGTCGCAACTACCACTTCGGAGCCTTCGTCAGTTGACAACGTTTCCTTAAGGCGAAGACCTTGTGATCGCTTGTGAACTGAAGCATCCTGATTTCAGATGATCAGGAGAATGAGCGCAAGGCTCCTGGTCATACCAGGTTTATTATTTTCGTATAATGACGTTTCGTGCGTGGATAGCTCGTCTCTAACCTTTCAAGCAGGGCACATGTTTGATGAAAGCAGTAGGTCTGAAGACAGAAGAGGGAGGCCCCAACGCTTTGCCGAGGTATAAACTATCAAACCCGAAATATTTTTGATTCGATTTAATGTCGGACTTGGCTATTTTCGTTATTCAAATACTCGTTTTCTTTGGTTCTTCCAAGCCAACATTTCCCAGACGCATGCCATGGTCAGTTCAAACTCTGGACTCGTCTGCGATATCGTGAAAGATTTCTGCGTACACTTCGAACTATTCATCCATTTGTTACCTCTACATCTCTTTATTCTTTCCACGTTCGATGGAAGAAAAAGAGGGTGTCTTCTAACTTGATATGTATTGTATTATCAAGTAGATATAAATAGAAAGAACTATATTCTCTCAGGATGGACTGCAATTTCTCGTAAACATATTGTCTGGCATGAGTTGTAAATGAATTTTACAATATAGATATCTAGAGTACCCAGTGAAAAGTAAACCCCGTAACTATCTACGAAAACAGGGGTACGTACCGAGAATGAATGAATTCTTTGCAGCATAAATGCTCATATAAATTGAAAAATGGAGGAAGAGAATAGTTGAAATATTTGGGATCAGAGCCCCGCATTATGCTTCTTAGAGTTTAGGTATTGAATTTGGACCTTTATACCTCACACTTCCCCTCATGAGAGAGAATTAAGCAAGCTTCACTAGCAACAGTAAGCATGTGAAGCTTAATCATCGTCACCGGACGTGTTATGGTCCCCCAAAATCACTATAATCAGGCCTTCATCGACTGTAATACTCCTTTTGTTCATGGGTGAATATATAAAAGTCGTCGAGTAGTTTCTGGCTTATTGAGGAAGTTAGACTCCCTGGTACAGGAGGTAAACACAGGGGATAACAGCCAGACCAGCTCCCTGTCTCCATCCTCTGCTGTCTTCCCCAGCCATCTGGCGCTTTCTGGCCTCACACTTCAATGCTCCGACTCCCTAGCCAGGACTGCACGTTGCCCTTATTTCTAACTTGTTGCTTGGCATCTTGTGTATATTCTGTGTGCATTATTTGGAGTGGTTTGCAGCCTCTTTATATTTCTTATTGAGAGGGAGGAAGACCAGGCAGTGAGGCGTTTAAAGTGGAGATGATGAACTGTTTGCGTAGAATGTTGCTGGTTTGATATAGGATGGTGGTGAACTGTGAGAATGCACACTCTAGGGATGAGAAATTATTCATACTGATGTTCTGGGTCTCAGACGCATGGACTTCGTAAAAACTGGCCCAGTCTTCTTTCCTGTGGCTTGCGTAAAGATTTTTTTCTTTTTCTGGTTGTGTTGATTTGGCAGGCTACATGGAGTGTTATTAGGATGTTCTCAAAGGATAGTTCCTGTAACGTGATTCAGTTGGTCCTTCTGTTTAGTGGATTTCTTATTACAAAGGCCTCGATCATAGACAGACGTCATCATCGAAGCCAGATTTGAACAAGATAAAAGCAGAGGAAAGAGAGACTTGTATAAAAGAGAGATTGTGACAGAGAGTTAGGACAAAATGAAGTGAGATGGGTGTAGGTTTATGTATGGAAAAGTTAGCTTAGCTTTGATGTGACAGAAACGATTGCAAGACTAAAAACTGTAACCATAGTGTGTGTGGGATGTTTCCGGACATTACTTCAACACTTAAAATCCAAACTGCAGGAGCTTACCCGAGGGTTTGTGTACATAACTCAGGAGTGGGAAGGTAAAGAAGGTCGAGTGTAGAGTGGAGTTACTTTTTGACGCTGGGAGCAGTAGAGCAACGATAAATCATCGAATCTACAATTGTATGGGGATGACCATCTGTAGAACAGCGTAGAGTAGATGATCCACGAGTACGTATAGTGTAGATAATCTGTAAACCAATGCTTGAAGGATAATTCTATGTATAAGAAACGCAGAAGTAAATCAATCATCTTTGTATGAAAATCATCTGTAAAATTGTAGGTCATAGGCCTTCTGTACGCTAGAATGAAACCCCTTGACATCAGTGGCACGCTGCTCATATAAACATAGGTTCGAAATGTGACACCCACAAAACTGTGTGGACTAAATCGCCAGTAAACGCGTACGTGGTAGATCATCTCTGTACATGTTTGTAGATCAGACGAGCCGGTACTACCGTACACCTGTGTACAGCAGATGATCTGGGGCGTCAGTGTGGGTAAAGTAACTTGTACTTACCGGAGCATAACTTGTTAGGGCATATCATCACAACAGCAGTGTGGAAATTTAATTTATGTACATGGGTATGGACATACAACAAGGAGACCGTTGGCCCATGCATAGATGGGTCTGTTTTTTTGAACTTAAAGATTGAAGTAGATCTTAAACATAAAGTAGATCAGTTATCTCTACGTTTACAAAGAGTAGAAGACGAGACCACATTCCGAGATAAGCATATACATGTATGTCTCGAGCAGATCATATTTGTACGTTTATGTGTATGGAACGCGTTTGCTGTACATCTGTGCAAAATACCTGAAAGGCTGCCTCTGTCTGTCTGTGATGTACAGTGAATCGTTACAGCTGTGTTATTCTGTGGAGTGATTTAGACTTAGAGCAAAGCTAAAGAGGGAGAGAAAAAATAAAAAGACGACCGAACTACACATGAAATCGTCTTGACACGCGATCGATCCCATGATTAGAGGATTGGTACAATCACAGCAGAGCTGAGTATACGGTAGGATTACGTTTCTCCCGTTCGGAAGGAGCGTTTAATACTTAACCTATCTTCCCCTGTCAGTGGTATGTAGTTATTGGAACCCTTTTACCAACTCATTGTCTTGAAAGTATGTAATAATGATTCTGAACAACCAGGAGTGTCACGCAGACACACACACACACACACACACACTTTGTTTTACGAAGGTATTTCAGACGAAAGATTTCAGAGTCAATAATGATTTGGAATACGGTTGAGAAAAGAAATGTGGGTATAAAGACTATACAGTTGGAGGTATATAGATGCATCTCACGACAAATGGCAGAAACAAACAGAGAAAGAGAGAGAGTTTGAGAGAGAGTTTGAGAGAGAGTTTGAGAGAGAGTTTGAGAGAGAGTTTGAGAGAGAGTTTGAGAGAGAGAGAGAGAGAGAGAGAGAGAGAGACGGGGATGGATGACTGGCGGATGCGCTGGCATTAGTCACCAGTCTCCCTTTAATCCTGAGGTTGAGAGAGGTGCACGTCCGGTAAATCCTATCCTAAGACCCCTCCCTCAGTAACCGTTGGGTCCGCTGATGCATCGCTCTGTATAAAGGGACTCCAGGATTCTACCGTTGAAGCTGTGGACTGTAGAAAGTTAACATTTTTTTTTTCATCATTTCTTTTACAGCTGCCAGTTAACGTCAGTTAGGATTCTGTCTCCCTGTATAAAAATACCATAGGCTAACTTTGTCACTACTGGAGCCCTGATTTTAACTTAGATTGTCGTAAATCCCGATTTTTAACACCCAAGTGTCAATCCACAGCAAATTTCTGATGCGAGAGGAAGTTAACCTCAAAACTGGTGAATAAATATATATATAGCAGTGGGATGATATTGCGACGAATCAATACCTAAAATTATGTAAGATTTAACACAAATTTAACACAAATGGAACCTTCCGTAGCAGCAGTCTAACAGTGCTACTAATACATCCCAGTACAGCAAATTCTAGCCATAAATCACTGTTTGAGTTTTAGCGTTTTTCTGCTACTTTCTTTGTGTCCTTCTTTGCTAAAGTTACTTCTTTTTTCAATAAAAAAAACCTGATGTAGCATTTCAGAGAGTGGCTCCTTCAGTCTGCTATGAATATATTCATGGATTCTTTTCATATAACATTATATATTTCGATGGCTTTTTCCTTTCTTACAACGACTGCGACTCGCATAGTGTCAATAGAATTTATGCAAACGAGATATCATGATGCAAATAAAGCAGTGTCACAGGGACGGGAAGGCAGAAGGCAGTGCAGCGGTGCACACTCTATGTACAACTCGTCATAAGCCCCACTTCGATTTCCCTTTTCACTTCACGTATGTTATACAGTAGCATCTGTAAGTGATTTATGTGATTGTTTCATTCGGAAGTGCTGTCTACAGAGCTGCGTTATATGCGCAGGGGTCGTGGGATAACACGCTCAGTAATTTCAGCCTTGTGGAAAATATATATATTCATTACTGTACTCCTCCTGCCTGAGGTTACACTATGAGTGAGAAATCACCTCTGGCGAGGCTGTATTATCGTCACTTGAATTAAAGTCCCCGCTGCTTGTTAATGTAGCGTTGCCTTGAAAATTGCAGGAGCTCTTAAGAAATTTCTTTTTTGGATATCGCCAGGATTGCTTAAAGAAGGGGCCTAGGATGATTTTATATATAAGAATATATTCTTTAATACTTTTTCTCCATTTTCCGCGAGGTAGGGCCTGGAACAGACGAATGAAAGATATCATTTGCTTTCTTCCATTCTCTAGCTATCATGTATAATATACCGAAAACGCCCATAATATCAAATCAAAACAGAAAATGATACTAGCTATCATAAATGAAGAGAAATACCGAAGAAAATGAACGCTTGTGTTGCCACGTAATTCTGTAACCACCTATCAAACTTTGTCTTTAAGAAGTGTAACTTTTCTGAATGGTACTTTGTTGTCGTTTTAATCTTGCGTCGCAGGTCTCTGCTGTAGTGTCACCAGGTCCTTTCTCATCAGCTTTACGATGCTTTGGGATATAAGCACAGTTCCGACCCAGCAGAATCTCTAAAGGACGTACAGTGTAAAGTTCAGTTACTCAATTAATCATTGAGAGTGACCAGTCAGGCCACTTGGGGTTCTTGAAACTTCAGTAGGGATGTATATATTCTACACCAAAGGAAATCATCGCCCGCGCGACATTGGTGGAAATATTAAAGAGGAAGATTTGTACGGAGAAGAGAGTATAACAGAACTAATTGTGGATGTGGGCATTGGCGGAGGGTAGGTCACGTCTCCAGATGACGGGGAAAGAAGCGAGGAACAAGATGAACATTGAGTGAATAGCAGAAGTTAAACGAAGGTTTATCGTTTCTCTCTCTCTCTCTCTCTCTCTTTAGTCATTCTCTTTCGTTTTTTCTTTCTTCGTTCCTCCATTATGTTTCAGCTTCCGTCTATCTCATTTCTGCTTTGTCTGTTCTTTCCCCTCTCTCTCTCTCTCTCTCTCTCTCTCTCTCTCTCTCTCTCTCTCTCCCTCCCTGATCGACCCTTAGTCTATCCTCTCCCTCCCGTTCCTTTGTTGTCATTTTGAAGGACACATAGATTTAAGTTAATATATCGTCTTCAGATTTCAAGAAAATGTTATATACATGCATTTGGTAAATGTGAAACATCACAATTTTCCACAGGTGGTTTTATAGATTTTCGGCTTGCATACCCTGAGGCTGTCACTGTACTGACCTGCATCATCTCAGTTAAGCTACTATGACCGAATATGACGACGATGAGTGAGCGCACTTTCCTCAAGTATTCATGTTTGTAATGGGTTGTGATGCTTATTAGAACTGGTGGCAAGAGAGCTACGATGGATATTAGAAGTCCTGCTTTTTTGTCAACTTGTCAAAGGAAAAAAAAAAAAGTTCCTTAGTCATCGGTTATATTGTGTGCAGGACCGCCTGACCAGCGCTAAACCCTACAGTAATACACCGAGGGCTTTACTATGACCGGTTCTCCAGAAACCCTGGAGCTGACGGTGGCTTATCACACATTTCCGAAGCTGAAGTTTAATGCATTTGCTTATGAGGTGCTGATATGGAGTGGAGATGAAGTGCGAGTGTGTCTGCTTGATAGGGGAATAAGTAGCTAGTGGGAGGGTCGTGTGTGTGTGGGTCCAGTCAAGCCACATCGATGGTGTTTTATTCAGAAATACTTAGGCAATCTCGAGGTCTCTCTAATCCTACCAGTTCAATGGGTGACCCAAAGAATGAGGAGGAAATACAGACAGGATTCTCTCCTCCTCCTTTTGTTTGCATGGGAAACGTTCCCTTCCTCTCTCTCTCGTCTTGCACTTGATTCAGAGCTGCGAGTCCTTTGGTCACCCAAAGATGGCAATCAGCGTAATGGCAACGGAGGCTAGCATTAGAGTTTCCCTTACAGTAATGTCCACGAGGGGCAGGGGATTAGGACACAGCTTTTGTGTGTGTGTGTTTGTAGAAGTCGGACCTTCGATTTAGCTGAACTCATGTCGTTGTGCGTTAAAGCTACAGTGCTCAGTGAGGGACAGACAAATACACTAGGAGTCCACTCGACTGTCACAGAAAATGTCATTTGTCTCTTTGTACTTGCTACGTAAGTTTAAACTCACAATTACTAAATGGTTTTAAACACTTGCCAGTAGATCAGTGCTCTAGAGTTATATAGTTACTCGTGTTAGCAGACGCTTTTGAAAATCTAATCGGCTTTCCGTTGTAAAGACCGACCAATACATTACACTTGCCTAAGACGGGCATAAGCTGGGTAACGAGCACTTTGTGTTTTGTACCGAAAACGCGAGGTGTACTCTGTATAGCTCAGATGCTGTGCGTCCAATGGAAATCACTTACTCCTGAGGTGGACTGACAGTGCTCCCAGACAACATCAGGTGGATAAAAGGAAGGAAATATTATCATAAACATGAGTCTTGGCGAGTTATTGTAAAAATTCCTATGCTGTGACTTTCAAACCTACAACACACAGTAGAGAGGATCACGATACATCTTCTTATAAGTGAAGACTGTAAGATCATACGTCGGATAACTCAACTGTTCATTGCTTTACTAGTGATACACAAATGATAGCGATACATTTGGGAACAAAATGCAGCAGCTTCTTGAAGACTGATAAGACGATATGCTGCTAGTGATGGTGTTCTTTGATGTTCGAAGAAGTTGTAATGATACATGTTACTTTACGGATTAGGTCGTGAGGAAATGAGCAGCTATCAACGAATTAGTTGACTGTATGTAGGGATGTCTCGGACACGTTATAGTCGTGAAAACAAAGAAAAAAATCTTTCAAAATGACCCATGATATCAGTATACATATGAAAGCAATTTACATTCCTTTCGTGCTTTCACAAGAAAGAACACTGAAAGCGTCGAAAGAAGATTCCTAACCTCCCGAAAAGTATTGCAACAGTATTTTCTGTCACATATCCGTCTTAAGTAAAAACAGTGCGACAATTTACGGTTTCAAGAAAGACAAGAAATATTCTTCTCACACAGCACAAGTGTTCCTCCACAGATGCGTCCTCGACATTCACTTTCACTAGACGATCTGGCCGCTTCGCCTGTCCCACTCTCATGATTTTGAAAGTCTCTTCATCTGTATGATACCCTTTACTTAACTCCTCATAACCTCTTTGCCCTCATTTTCCGCGCTAAGTGGCCATAAACTTACACTTCCCTCATCTGAATGGCCCAAGCCTCTCATTGTTTTAAGACGTTATATTTATGTCATGATGTAAAGACAGTTTTCTCAATAGCTCATTCTTTAATTGCATGTTTTTCAGTTAGTTTTGTTTGCTGTTTCCCATAGGATAGTTCCAGGGGTTTCAAATACCATTTCAAAAGACGCCTTGATCCTTGGCACTTATGATCAGCTTCCTCGCAAACGCTCTGAGTCTCCATTATATTTCAGAAGAACAGAAAAAGTTACCTTTCAGAGTACGATATTTCTACGTTAGGTCAGTTTGACATATAAGATCCCGTACCTTAAAGGCATAATTCGTATCTATCAAATCATTTTTCTCTTCCATTTAATGCAACACGAAGCTCATGCAACCTGAGTGAATTATTCTGTTGCTGGCTACATTCACACAATATTCCGGTCAAATAGCGAGTCTCGCTTCCAAACTCGGTTATGTTCCTAAAGATTAGGCATTTCTCTCCTCTCTCTCTCTCTCTCTCTCTCCTAATCCGAACTTTCCTCCAATTCTACCCGATTCTCCTCTGTTTACCCAGCGGACAGCTTCCCTAATCGAGCCTCATTTTTTTCGCACATTCATATTCTTTTTCCATTTCCTTTTTTGAGTTCTACAAACGACAGGCAAATTATTGCGCAAAACACCCGCGAGAATTGTGAAACGGTTCCGTTTCCCGGCATTAGACATAAAGGGATGAAAAGTTCGTCGGTAATGGGAGTAGATTTTTTTGAGCAAGGTGTTGCCTGTGCCAGTCGACTGACCTGAGAGAAGGGAACTACAGAACATTATTTTGTTTTCCTCTGGTAAACACTTCACACACTCGTGTGAAAATTTTTTTGGCATTTTTTCTTTTCGTGTTCCATTACAATTACGAGCGTGAAATATTATAGACAGGTTTTTTTTTTTTTCATGTTTCAGTTTACTTACGAGTATGAAATATAGAGTTCTGTTATTTCATAAGATTTACGACTGTGAAATATTGTAGGCTGATCTCTTTTTCATGTTTCAGTTTATTGACGAGTATCAAATATAATTTTTTATTTGTTTCATTAAATTTACGAGTGTTGAGTAATATAGGGAGATGATTTATAGGTAGATCTTTTTTCATATTTCACTAGATATATATGAATGTGAAATATCATACGTATCTCTTTAACTGGTTTCATTAGAATTAACTTAACATCACAAGTCTGTCTTCTATATTTTCGGCGTACTAAAAATGTTTTGATTTCTATGATTTTCACGTTTTCCTCACTCTACGCTAAGTAGACCCTGGGGTCTTGTCTGTCGAAAGTCCTTGCGCAGTCTCCTCCTATTGATCACGGTCATCAATCACACTATCGTCCACCTTATCCACATTGAGTCCACTTTTCTCTACCATACGACTAACTGTTCATTTCCAGTCAGTACTCAGTCTCCCACTTTGTCCACTTTGGGTGGGTATGTAACCAGGTACTCTTCTGGATTGTCTATCTTGGGGCATACTTCGTATATGATCATACCATCACAGTTGATCTTACTGTATTTCTGATATGTCTCGTTATATTCAGTCTCTCGTTCAATAACGCTGTTACTAATTCAGTCTCGTCTCGTTTAGTATTGGTATCTACGCTGCTTGTATTTTACTTTCATTTTTTTTTCTTTGTTGTTGACCATGTATCACTCCCATACATAAAAAACAAAAAAGTCCAAACTTTTGGGCAAATATTTTCAACTCGCTGTAAGGGGTAAATTGTAACCACATTTTGAGTGGATATCGTAATCCAGTAGATTGTTTCTGGCTTTGGTAATGTTATACAGGTATTTGAACTATTCTATCTTTTTATATGTGACTGATATTTATGATCATGCGCTCTGTTCCTATTGTCTGTTCACTCCTAATTCTCTGATAGGCAGTGGTGATAAACGCAACCTGCTCGTCACGTATATTTCAATAAAGATTATTTAGCACTGATATTTTCTCTGTCAACGAAAGATATTGTTCTTTATGGTTTTTATCATAAAGACGTTCGTTACTAATTGATAGCTGCAAATATTTTTTTTCCGAGCAAGCCCCACAAACGTCGGAAATTCCATGAGTTTATATATGTTTTTAAGGATGTGTTTATTTTGCAGGGACATGTTGCTCCACCTCCATGAAAATTACGTTCCCACAACACTGATGGACATCATAAAATTTGCGATGTTGTTATTTAATGGGATATAATCAGAAATCAAAATACAGTCAAACGTAATCGTGATATGTCTGGACAGTCGGATGTGTGTTGTTCTTTCGCATGATATTATGTCTTGACTTTGATGAGCATCACAGTAGTCGTCGGGGTTGGAGGCTTAGCCGTCCATTCCTCTGAACTGCAACATTGCCAGCCTTGGACGTTCCATACGGTAATGATGAAGAATGTCGGAAGAGTGACTAAAGAAAATCCTCAGGAATGAATAGTAATATTAATGGGTTGCACACCAGTTGCTCTTAAATGGTAGAGGTGGATGAGGCTTGATATATAGTCTCTCCTGTTTGTTTGATGACATTATTTTGCATTGGATGCTTAAGTATCGATATTCAAAAAGACGAAGAAAAAAAAACTTACGAGTACAGCAGCAAGCCGAAAAGGAGGAAAGGAACATATAACATTTCTTATATGTATACCAAACTGTCATTCCTGATTTGGTGAGGTAGCGCTAGGAAAGAATAGAACAATGGCCTCATTTGCATTCATATCCCTAGCTGTGTATATAACGTACGAACATCAACCACTACCATTCACAGCCAAGCCCCACAGACTACTTTACAGTTTGATTAAATCTGTATATATGCCATAGCTCAGGCCACTGATGGCACGTTGTCCCACATATAAGCACTTCGTTCCAATTCATTCCATCCGATGGAACCCCCTCTCATCATCCTGAATATTTAGACCCCGACACCCCAAAGCCACTCTCACTCCAACCTGCCATCCTATGGGTGTTCGCCTCGCCTTTGCCCCCACCAATTCCGACACACAGATCCTCTTTGTTATCCTTTCGACGCACAACCTTTCCATTTTTCCAGTTAATTTCAGCACAACTTGATAGGCTCTCTCCGCCAGAGTTCGCTCACTACGTCACCTCGTTCTGACAGTGTCATTTCGTACACGATCAGCCCTCCTACCGCTACATAATGTAAACGAGCATTTCATCTCTAGTACACCCACGCTCTTCGTTCGGGACCTCGGACTTCCGTCCATGCAGCACTGTAAGGGTTACTATATCGTCGAGCACACCCGTTTTCTGCCTTCGCAGACATTATTATCCATTCTCGCCACATGATCCTCAATGTACCCTTAAGGGTCTTTGCCCATTCTCCACACTGCGACTCGCCAGTTGGTCTTTCTGTCTAAACCCAACCCAGCTATTTCATTCCCCAGTCGCGCCTCATTAGCTTATTTCTATGCATATTTACTTTCAACTTTCTCCTTTTACACACATTGAAAAAAAAAAAAAATCTCGCCCCAGTTTATTTCTGAATTCTCCCACTGGAGCCATGTCGTTATTAGGAAACAAGCAACGAATGATCCACCTCCCATTCCCCAGATCCATCATACTGCAGACCTCATCCTGCCCTCATATCCCGTGCTATAATCTCCGTCACCATCCATTCCACGAGCAGGATATAGAGCCATGATGACATCGTGCATCATCTTTGATGTATGCTTTCCTATACCGGGAACCAAGCATCCTCCTCACCAACTCGCACATATGCCTTGTTGTCTCGGTAAACACTCCTCATGGCACTTAATATCTTTCCATTTACTCCATTCTCCCAAATGCATCTCCTGCAGCCCTATCGCACGCTTTTTCTAGATAGACTACAACTGCGATTCAGTCTCTCCTTCTTTTTACGCATTTCTCACATATATCCTACAAAACAAATCCACCAGGTCCAAACAGCCTCTGCCCTCGCGAAATCCTATTGATACTCCTTAATCAGTTGCGTTGTATACGACTCCATTCACTCAGCCATCACTCTTACATACACCTTACGGAGATAATTCTCTCTTAAAAGTCTGAGAAGCTCGTTGCACAAGATCTCCTTCCCTTGAATCCTCGTTATCTCTCACTTAGGAAATTGCTCCTCCACAGGTAATCATCCTTTTGCTTCCTGAATATTTTTCCCATCATTTTACAGACCGTACTCATCAGAAAGACCGGTCTGCAGTTCACTGCAACATCCCTGTCTCCTCTCTTAAAGATACGTGTAACTATAACCATCTTCCATTCCTTTAATACCTCATCTCTCAACAAAAACTTGAGCATCATTTCTTGTGGTTTGTCAATTATATCTACAAATTTTCGTAACACGTATGGAAAACTTGTATCAGGAAAATGAACATTTTATGAGTTAAGTTCCTTTAGTATTCTGTTTGCGACTTGTTGTTTCTATGTTTTTCGAAACTTTTCCCCATTTCTTATCAATGATGTTAGGACTATACGGTCATCCATGGTAAATACACATTTAAACTTTTCATTCATTTCCTCGCATGTCTGTCCATCGTCCAGAACTCTTGCCTCTGAGTCCCTTAGCCTTATAAACTGATCTGCAAATGATAATTTATCTGAAGAATTATAGAAAGATTGAGATTATCTTCAGTGTTTTCCACTTTCTCCTTTTCAAAGTTCCTCTGCTCCTGCTTTCTTATCCTGCTGCACTCAACTGCTTCTCTGTAATTCCTTTCAAATGCCTGTTGGCTAGAGTGCTTCTGATGACTTTCTCCTCTATACATCCCTAAGCTCTGTCACTTCTTAACATCTATTATATTAAACCACTTCTCCCTCTTTTATTAGACTCTATCTTCCCTTTGTATTTGGGTTTAAATGTCACAGAATCTTTTATAAGAATTACCTGAATCATGTCTGCTGCAATTTATCTTTTTATTTATGTTCCCAGAAGAATTGTTATGCTTTAATTTCTACAGTTATCTTTCCTAACTGTATATGTTGTCTCTATTCCTTTACGTTCTCATTTACCACATAACCAAACTCGGAATTACATGATCACTTTTTTTAATAGAATACTTATACATTATATTCTTAACATCCATGTAATTTTATGTGAAAAGATGATCTAGCAACGATAAAGTATCAGCCCCTCAGATTCTAGTGTGCTTCGTCACATGCTGGTGCAGGAGAAGTTCTCGTATATACTCAAAGGAATTTTGTATCCATGGCTATCTGACTCCATGAGAATCCAAATACTTCCATTCTATCCCTCTATAACTGAAGCTCTCCGTCATTTGGACTTTCCCACTGACGAAAAGTGCGAATTTTAATGCTTCGTGAATCGCCCTCATTTGTCTCCACCTTTGTGTCCTCTGAATACTTGTTCTGGTTCATTAGAATTCTTTGGATGGTCGAAAATATTGTCAACACCGCCGTAATAATTGCTTTCTACCGTTTGATTCTCTTCCGTAGTTGCTCTTGTCGTTATGTATTGTCTGAATGGGACTGCCAGCAATATTCCGAAGCTTAGGGCAGTCCCATATCAAGAGGGCCAATACCAACCCTCTCTCCTTTTTCTTCACTGACCTTCCTTGCTGTAATATACACTCTCTCTATCTATCTATCTATCTATCTCTGTCTGGGCAGATTAGCTTTGGCCTTAGCCGGACTGAGACTTTTGTGTCCACATTTCCGGCAACATCAGGGCTGAGTTTTCTGATGACGACCTTTTTAATTCCAGTTCCATTCCGTCTGCAGTCAGTCAGTCTGTCTGTCTGTCTGTCTGACTCTGTATACTGAACCTGCAGCCTAATGCATCTTTTACTATCTAGTCCTGAAATTCCTTGACCAGAAATGGGAATGTGATTCCTCCCGCTGACTTGATCCAATTTTTTCTTTTTTTTTCTGTTTCGTTTCTCCGTATTTCTCTTTCTTTCTCTCTCTCTCTCTCTCTCTTTCTCTCTCTCTCTCTCTCTCTCTCAGTACACATTCATCTGAACTCCTGTTTCTGGGCAGGTTCTTGCCTGCCTAAGTACCTCCTGACTACGAACTTCCATGTCGCCTTGTCTGAGTGTCATGCTTGTCTCCCCACCACCCTATCCACCCATTTTCCTGACTTGTACACTGCATTTTGACTTAGATATGGCAAGTCCATCGTATCAAATAGCTTCTTGTCATTCTTCCTTTATAATCATATTTTTTCTTTTATTCCTTTCCCTCTTTGCCTCTAAGATAGTCCTTTTCCAAGCTAAAGGTCATCAAGGACTTGCATATTTCATCGTCCCTCAGTTACAGCTTCGGTCACTTGCGTAGTTGCACTCTTTTCCTGTAACCCAAGCGGTCGTACTGTGTCCTCCTCATTTTCAGTGTTAGGTAAAATCTCCTTTCTCATCGCCGCGCAGTTGTACTGAAATTTTAAGTTTTCCATCCACATCACCATGTGTCCCTGACTGCCCTGTCTCTCTCTCTCTCTCTGTATACAAAGTTTCTATAGTACGCAAATACTTTCCTTTGTCTTTTCTTTCTCCGTTTCATAATTTTCTCTATGTTTCAATTAAGGCCCGGCCTCGATGAGGACTTTTGTCTGTGACTTGGAGCCTTCAACATTATAAAAACGTAGCATTCTTCAGTGATTTGCTAAGACATTTTTGCTCCGGATTCGTAGCACCCCAATTCCGCTTCAATTACCTCTGCTTTGTGGTTGTCTTCGGTCTCAGAATTAACCCCTAGAATCGTGCTCCTCCTCCCTTATAATATCCTGCCTCATTTGTACCCATGATGAGAGAATCTTCATTTCTCTTTAGTTTGGCGTCAAATCCCCACACTGTTGAATTTAGGTTGTCCACCTTCACTTCTCTCCTTTTCCTTTAAGAAACTGCCTCCAGGGTTTCCACTACAGTTTAGCTTAACGACCGGGAGGATGTGATCGCTTCGCGAGATGTTTTACCTGTGGTAAAAGATGCGATTGTATGTGGGTTTTTTTGTCACCAATCGCAATACTCGTGCAATTCTTTGGACTAGTACGTCCGGCTGAGGTCTGGAGAGAATATAGTGAGAGCTTAGATTACGTTTCTCACGGTGTTATTAGTATATTACAGGAACTTGAAAAAAATCCGAATTGTTCAACATAAATCAAATTTTTTACGATTTGCCCAAGTAACTTGTCCATCATTACAAAAGTTAACGAAGATATTCGTATAATGACGTTAAAAAGATGGCTCTGAACGGCTCGCAAGTACAAACAGATGAATGAATATATCAATACAATACGGGACAAATAGAGCGGGGAGGTCCACAGTTAGTCGGTTCCTAGCCATTGTGGATGTCCTAATTAATAAAAAGTGCAACCAGACTTTGTGTGTGTGTGTGTGTTTCTGTGTGGATCTAAAGCAGTGTCCACTTCTTGACTATATAAACTCAGGAACGTTTCCTGTCATGTACATTTCACGACTACTGTCGGACAGTGTGTGTGTGTGTGTGTGTGTGTGTGTGTGCGACCAGCCGGGCCACGAAGCCCCAGGAGAGGACGAAGACCAGTCTGGCGGAAGTGTGGTTCAAGATCCACCAATTAGGGATCCATTAGGCGTTGCCAGCCATACACAGTTGCCACTGACTTTAATGGTCGTTAAGTTAGCGTTGCTTGGCGAGTGGAAATAACGAATTTAAGGTAACTGTCGTCTTCCGTTGGGCATTAAACGTAGCAAAGGCCCTTAATTCCAGGACAATACCGGCACTATACGAGACAGTCTATCGTCTTCCTCTCCTCCAATCAGCACGGGCATTGCAAGCCCTCCTGAGGAACGTTGTTGTAACAAGGGATCTTATTCGTTCACAGCATCTGTTTCAAAAGCTTCTCGTATTCTTTTATTTAGATCAAAGTTTTACCTTAAAATGCTATTGGAAACAGAAGCTAGTTGTTTTCTGATATAGTATACTGAAAAAGTGTTTGACAAATCAGTTTCTGAGAGAGACCGGAAAGGAAATTAATTTAGAAGGATGCAGTTACTCTGTTAGGCAGGATATAAACTTCAACTTATCGTAATTCAGAAATTCTTATAGTTAGGGTATGTTTCTCATAGGAAGTACAACACAATATATGAAAAAATATCCATATATTTTTGGGAATTTTTTATGTTTTGTTCGGTATATTTGCAACATTACAGGTCTGACACTTTGTACATAGACATATTTTCAGTTCACTGAATCAGAGGTGTGATATAAATTTGCCAAAAATCCTAAAGAGAACTGATAAACAAAAACTTCACACAGATCGCTGGGGAAAGAATACAAAAACACATATGTTCCCACTCCTTCTCTCTCTTTATCTGTCAACTGTCTTTTTACCTTCCTAACACACACACACACACACACACACGAGATGGGTAATGGCGATGATGCCCCTGAGTGGGCAAACAACAGTAGTCACGCCCACTTGTTTGCCTGTCGTGTACATCCGTTGGGGGGTCTCCAAATATATCCTTAATTCAGTTATGAAACAATAAAAAAATAAGTACATTCATCTCTTTAAGTAATTAGAACAATATATCGAGACAGCCAGCATAAGTTATCGTTTATTTGTTTATATCGACTCTGCCAAACTACCGGACTGTTGGTCAAA
>JAYMFT010001142.1:0-17388 GCA_038088735.1 Panulirus argus | reverse complement strand
AAGAATGTGTGGAAAGAGAGAACATTATCTCGGAAAGCAAAAATGGGTATGTTTGAAGGAATAGTAGTTCCAACAATATTATATTCTTGCGAGGCATGGGCTATGGATAGAGTTGTACAAAGGATGGTGGATGTGTTGGAAATGAAATGTTTAAGGACAATATATTGTGTATAATGGTGTTATTGAGTAAGTAATGTAAGAGTAAGAGAGATGTGTGGTAATAAGAAGAGTCTGGTTGAGAGAGCAGAAGAAGGTGTGTTGAAATGATTTGAACGTATGGAATGAATGAGTGAGGAAAGGTTGACAAAGAGGATATATGTGTCTGAGGTGGGGGGAACATGGAGAAGCAGGGGACAAAATTGGAGGTGAAAGGATGGAATGAAAAGGATTTTGAGTGGTTGTGGCTTGAACATGCAGTAGGGTGAAAGGCGTGCTCGGAATAGAGTGAAATGGAACGATGTGGTATACTGGGGTTGAAGTGCTGTCAGTGGATTGAACCAAGGTATGTGAAATGTCTGGAGTAAATCATGGAAGGGTGTGTGGGGCCTAGATGTGGTTAGGGAGCTGTGATTTCAGTGCATTACACATGACAGCTGGAGACTGAGTGTGAGTGAATGTGGCCTTATTAGTCTCTGTTTCCTGGTGCTCTTCTTTTTTGAAAACCTCAACAAATCTTCACCTTCGTCTCCACAAGATAGTGATCAGACATCCCACCAGCTGCCCCTCTCAGCACATTTACATCCAAAAGTCTCTCTTTTACGTGCCCATCAATTAGTATGTAATCTAATAATACCCGTTGACCATCTCTCCTACTCACATACATATACTTGTGTATATCTCTCTTTTTAAACCAGGTATTCCCAATCATCAGTCTTTTTCAGCACACAAATCCATGAGCTATTCACCATTTCCATTCACAACACTGAACACACCATGTGCACCAATTATACCCTCAACTGCCTCATTATTCACCTTCGCATTCAAATCTCCCATCACTGATACCCGGTCTTGTGCACCAAAACTGCTGCCACACTCACTCAGCTGTTCCCAAAACACTTGCTTCTCAAGATCTTTCTTCTCATGACCAGGTGCATAGGCATCAATAATCAACCATCTCTCATCATCCACTTTCAGTTTTACCTACATTAATCTAGAATTTACTTCCTTACACTCCTACAACACCTGCTTCAGGAGTAGTGCTACTCTTTCCTTAGCTCTTTTCCTCTCACCAACCTGACTTTATTACCAAGACGTTTCTTAACCATTCTTCCTCTTTACCCTTGAGCTTCGTTTCACTCAGAGCCAGAACATCTAGGTTTCTTTCCTCAAACGTATTACCTATCTCTCCTTTTTGTTCTCATCTTGGTTGCATCCATACACATTCAGATACCCTTATCTGAGCCTTTGAGGAGGATGAGCACTCTCTTGACTCCTTCTGTTTCTTCTTTAAGAAAATAAAATACAAGAAGGGGAGGGTTTCCAGCCCCCCACTCCCTCCTTCTTTAGTCGCTTTTTATTATTATTACTATTGCTCATATTATTAATGATATTAATGATATTATTACACATGACAGCTAGAGACTGAGTATGAGCAAATATGGCCTTTTTCCTCTGTTTCCTGGTGCCACCTCACTGACACAGGGAGTGGCAAGGCTATTTCCTGTGGGGCGGGGTGACATCAGGAATGGATTGAGGTGAGCAAGTATGAATATGTACATGTGTATATGTGTATATGCATGTGTATGTATATGTATGTATATAGGTATATGTTGGTATGTATATGTATGTATTGTGCATATATGTATATATGTGTGTATGTGCGTGGATGGATCTTTCTTCGTCTGTTTCTTGGCGCTACCTCGCTAACGTGGGGAAACAGCGATCAAGTATAATAAATAATATATATATATATATATATATATATATATATATATCAGCCGATTCCATCTGTTTGTGGGTGAAAAGTCACGAAAGAGAGTACAGGTCTTGGTGAGGAACTTTAAGCTCCCAAGGAGTGAATCATTTCCCTGCTTCTGATTGTAGCGCAGCGTCGAAGCTGCAGCAGCCCCATAAAAGGGGTCTTATGATTAAATACAATAATATATAACATTATACAGTCTTAATGGTGAACATCATTCATTCACAATTTCACGAAATACGAGTAGAAAAAAGAATAATTCCTACTAAATTGAGATAAATTATTCATTCATTTCCCATATTACAATCAAGGAAGGCGAGGGAGGGAGAGGTCACAGAGGTCAGCCCAGCTGGTGGTTTTTGTGCCCGCTCACCAGGTAACGTGAGGGTGTGCCCGCCCTCCCCTAAGAGAGGCTCGGTCCTGACACACCCACACACACACAGAAAGGACGTCAGAGGCCTTCCAGGAATCCACATAGGACCGCTGCTTAACCTACTACGGACGTGTCAAGGACCTGACATATTCCTTCTTATCATCATATGATTCTCTCGTCCGTAGCCCCACCAATCTGGGCACATCTACGTACCCAAACCTTCGTACGTACCCACACTACTACGTACACGGACGACAGGACACGACACTTGCTACACTGTGTGGATCCTCCTTACCTGGTGTAGATACACTGCCAGTGTTGTAAAGGGGGTGTTCCTAATGCCTTGTGGAGTTGCCTTACCTGGGGCATTCCTTGGCGCCGTCTTCCACGTCTGCACAACTTACCAGACAAACAAATATTTACATCAACGATAAGTGAATAAATAAAATGACTGTGAAAATGACACTATTAAAACAAAGCTTGGCAGGTGGAACGAAATGGGAGTCTCTAATTTAGTGCTGCTGTAACAACAAGCTGATCAGTCAAGAGGATACGTATGTATATTTATCTGTGAAACGGACTGGGAGGTGTGCCTATATTCGACTCATGGAACAAACCAACTGAGGCAAGACACCACTATGCCCTGGAGGATGGTGTATGTGTAATGCTTCAGTAATGGGGACTCATACCGAGTCCCTAGGCACTAGACTCGGGCGTTCCTGCAAGGTCCTGATGAAGACAGATGACGACAACCGCAGCAAACACGCATTACGGCCCTGTGTAGATCACACTGTTGGCCAGATCAACAGGGCACCTGAAGCCATTGCTTTCCTCGTCTTATTGGCTATTTTGAAACATTGTCTGTTTGTATCTATCTACCTGTTGCAGTGCTGGGTATGCATGCGTGATATGTCTGTCTGCACGAACTACAGCGGAAAATACTTACAGATGACTTGATATGAGATAGATAGAGAGAGAGAAAGACGGGGACAATATATATACACAGGTACGTATCTGTTTCCAATGCGCATGTTACTCTACGGGCGCACGTCTGTTCCCGCACGTCGGTATTCTGGAACCACGAGGAAAAAAAACAAAAACGCACAGGAAAGGGTGTGAGGGAGCCAAGACTTTAATGGAATGAGGATGTGTAAGCCTTCCACGCCCGCTGCCGCCCGCGCGCGCGAGCCCGCTCCCTACCCCCTGGCCATTCACGCCCTCCTGCCACATCGCCTGACACCCCAGCCTCCTCAACCCTGGCCATCTACATCCTCCTAAACCACATAAGCCGACCACCTTCATCCTGGGCGCTAGCTAGAGGCTAGACAGAGCCTTCGCATACCGTCTGTGACGTCAGTACTCGAGGTGACGTCACTGACGACTTCTCCCCCTCCTAGGTCGGTTCTGTACAGTTTTTTTTTGCGGGTGCGCCGCAGTCTGAGGCGTGAGCTAAAGTCACAAGCGGTGCGTCACGGAGGGTGGCGGGGAGTGACTGCACTACGTCACGGACGTTACCTCACGGAAAAGGGGGCGGGAGTGAGGGCATTACGTCACAGGCGGTGCGTCACGTAGGGAGGAGGAGGAGGAAAAGTGAATTTGTGTCACGTGTGTCTTGGGTGAGGCTGGTGGCAGACGGGAGAGATGCGGCGGCGGCGGGAGTCTATACAAAATCCATCCTTTCTTCTGATATATATATACAGAGAGAGAGAGAGAGAGAGAGAGAGAGAGAGAGAGAGAGAGAGAGGGAGGGAGAGAGAGAGAGAGAGGTCACGTAGCATCCACCCCAGGTGGTTACGTCACGCATCTTTCTATAAATAAAGATATGGAGGGAACGGGCCGTGCGTGTGTGTGTGTGTGTGGCTCGCGATAGCCACAGAATTCCAAGTTTATCCTTCTCACACTGACAGCTGGCCTGCCTAGTCTTCTGACACCAACCGAGTCAACCTCGACCACAAGCCGACCCTGTGCTCGTTCACTCGCTGCGTCTGATTTAGAGGGCTGTCACCGTTGTAAGTAAGGATCCTCAATCACTACCAATAACTGGAAGCAACCATGATGAAGTGGCGGGATGCATAATGCCTGCTAAAGAAAAAAGAAAAATGAATTCTGACGTTGAATCTATAATTTTCTAAACGTTCAGATCCCAACTGCTGCCAGTTCTAAGCTATATCTGGCACTAAAATATTGGAAGGAGTTATCAGCCTAGTGCTGCTACTGGCCGGATGAATTTTTCACCCTTACACAACGGGAGGAACAGGGAGAGGCCAGGGCACATAACAAGTACAAGAGCGAACTCGAGAGATGCACCACAGAGACTGGAGTGACGTTGCACGATGACCTCACCTCTGGAGACCACAACAAAAGAACTGTCAAGTCTCCATACGTAATGACAGGATGGATGATGAGAGGTTATAAGGCCGGATAAGTATAATTAATAGCGACACTTTTCAAAGCACCTGCTCTCTCCGGATTGGATCATTGCCGTATGCTAAGATCATCCTCATGAAGCCGGAAAAACTGCCGAAGAAAGCGTTCGAACGTTTCCGTCCGCGTCCGCAACGATTCTAGGAAACATTTTAGAGTCCGAGGTCCTGCTAGATGCTCTAAGACTACTGGTGAGAACGCAGACACGACGGAGGCATCATAACATACACCTGGAAAACACAGAGGGCCCAATTCCCCGACCTGCATGGAAAGGAAAGTCTTTGTCTGGAACAAGAGACTGAGCAGATAGTGCATATCACATCATCTGCGCGGCACAGACGCCAAAGGAAATAAAAACCTAGAGTCAGTATACGTTTCAGGGGCTCACGTTTGTGTGCAACCTACAACTTGCTTGCAGGTGGAAGGAACACCTTGGGATGACTCCTTGACTTCTCGGGGGAAAACAAACGAACGAACTGAAACTTTACTCGAGAGTTTGATGTTCCTGCAGCAACAAACAACATCCTGGAAGACGACACATTTATCTAGGAGGACTGATCCGTGAGGAAGAACAGCCTCTAAGATCAGCGTAAGGCATACGCAGAGCACAAGGCGTGCTTCTGTTGATAATGCTGTAGGAGTCTGCACACGGCAAATTCCTAAAGATCAAACTTCTTTACCCGCCTCCTGTGTGAGGAGTGTCAAATCCCTTCTGGTGGTTCACATAAAGACAATCCATCCACACTTCTCTCTTGTCCGCAGCAGAGCACACTCGCTCATACAAAGCTAAGAGGTTCGTTACGCATGGCCTCCTTACCCTAGAACCACGTTCCTCTCACATAGACATCGGCGACTCAGGGGTGGGCCGTTTTGATACCTGCTTCTCTCCCTACGCGTCGAAGCCCTGGAACTCTCTACCTTCCCATGTCTTTCTCGTTAACTATGGCCTTGCGCATTTCAAAAAACAGGTCTTTCACTTTCTCAAAAATTCGTAAATACTTCCCTTGTCTTTTCTTTTTCCGTTTCATAATTCTCTCTATATATCAATTAAGGCCCGGTCATGATGTGGACTTTTGTCCGTGACTGGAGCCTTCAACTTAAAAAAAAAAAAAAAGGAACGATCGATTTGCTGTCTAGTACCTTACAGAGTACAGTCGTCAGGGTTTCTCCTCCCGGTCTTGCTTTCTTAACGTTAGGTGGGAAGTCTGCCTGGTACCACTCCCTTGTGTACCTTCCTTCGGCCACATCTTGTACAACATTTCACGCGGTCTGTCAACCGTAACTCCGAACATCTTCAACGCTTACGGAGACATTTTAACAGCATCATGAGCCTCTGTGTGTGTGTGTGTGTGTGTGTGTGTGTGTAAGTTCACGGTAGTATTACAAGGAACACATTATAAATAACCAAAAGATACTGGTTAAGTTCAAGCCAACTTAGACCTACCCACCCGGTCAGTGGACCTCAACGCTAATGACTCAGGCTCCTGCCTTCTGAACGTGTTGTCTCACACGAGGAAAGTTTGTTTTTCTCCATAATTTAGTTCCTAGTCAGCAGGTCCCGGAGAAGTCCGGGGTGTAGGATGAACATCTGGATTAGCTACGGGCCGCCCAACCAGCAAAGAACTCGAGCCCGTGCGTGAAACATAGTCAGCAACGCTAACCACCAAACCACGGAAGCCACAATATGATTCCCTTTCACGTTCGGGCTATTCCCCTATAGTTTGTTGTTCATATTCGTATTATCACCATCACTTGCACCTTCATCCATAAAAAAAAAATCCATTTCTTTATACCGCCATTATCAACAGCCTTTTTTTTTTTTTTACCGTCCTTATCCTTACTGAGAATCGTTCTCTGTCACTTATGTGTGAGGGGCTCTGCGTCAGGTCCGGCTGGAGTCTCACGTGAGCAGCGTGGCAGGGGTCCTGCAGGAGGCTACTGGGGCTGACTGACCTCGCCACTCTGCACGTGAGCGGTATGGCTGTCTGACTCAACAGGTCAAGGCATCATGCCCTCTGAAGCTAGTGGCCACCCCACGTGCCACAACGGCTTCTTCCACCACGAGGGGCCAGGTGTGTGTGTGTGTGTGTGTGTGTGTGAGAGAGAGAGAGAGAGAGAGAGAGAGAGAGAGAGAGAGAGAGAGAGAAACTTTGGAGTTGATACCACTAACCTGTCGCCCCTCAGTCTCCCCTTAGGATAATAGTTAAGGTGACCAATTGTCTCCTGGCAAATATCATGACTGCATTCAGGTATATGGATAAAGAAATATCTAACAAGCTGTTTCCATCCTAAACAACGCCAAAATTGGGAAAAAAGCACAAAATGCAATCAGAGAAGGTCCAGAAGAAGGTAACAGAGATGGTACCAGAATTTATTAGAGAGACGAATTACAGGGATAAAAGCAAGAGGCCTTAGATATGCTCACCTTGAAATCAAGAAGAGTGAGGGGTGATCTGATCACTCACTTTAAGTTCCTGGGACAGAAAAACCCAGAGGACATCACAAGATGTCAAACAAGACACTTTTGCTAAATAACGTGTAAAGAGGTACGTTAATAATATGGGAGTAGCAGAAGAATGGAATTATAAGAATGATGATATGACAAATGCAGACAACGCGGAGAAATTTAAAAAGTTATATGACTGTAGAGAATATTCAAGAGATGGTGTAGCAGTCGGCCTATACCTAACCCTTTGGCCGGTGTGGGTGTGTGTGTGTGTGTGTACAGTGACCTTACACGTACCTATAAACAAAATCTCGTCCATCTAAACAAAAACGTACACACACGTACAAAGAAAGTAATGGACACATACACAATATACACAAATACATAAACACGTACATGTACACATGAATAACTATAAACACCTTCAACAAAAGAGAATATTTGTCAACAAACTAGACACTAGACACCCAGGAGTCCCGACAGCGTCTCACATCCGTCTAACTAAACAATACAAGAAAACAGGTGACCTCATCATATGTCCGCCGGGGGAACACGTAGAGCTAAGCTCATATATAAACACTCCCATGCTAAGTATTCCTGGTAAACTGTAGATGTATGAATCAATTCAGTCATAATCTGGTGGGGCAGCTGGATGATTCACAAAACATGCCCACACACACACACACACACACACACTTGCTCCAACAGGCTCTAGTTTTCTAAATCTGAAGATTTCCGAAGCCACATCTGTTCAATGCACCGTCCAACTTTTCCCTCAGGGTCTATCTTAATGGTCATATATGGAAGTAATTAGCAGTCAACATTCCCACAGAGAACATTCGCAGAATTCATTCCAAGGGGGCATTTTCTTGCTCGATCTTCGAACTTCTCATCAGGGAATGTGTGTGTGTGTGTGTGTGTGTGTGTGTGTGTGTGTGTGTGTTTCTTAAGACAAGAAACAGAATGACCATCCCTTTGGCTCTCACACACACACCACAGGAAATACAATACAAATAACAGTACGTAATTGTACTTCGAAGAAGGCAAATGTGAGGTCAGCCGACCCAACTGCTGGGGAAGAGCATGTGTTGACCTGCCGGCGGTGTTAGTCACGCCCCTCACACACACATACAACCTCCGGCCGTAGACGGACGACGCTACGCCGGGACCTTCACTTCTCATATGAGTAATTGACGCCGAGGTCCTCGGTCACCCTGGCCAACCTTTGCCACTCGGAAAAACATTATGTCTCACCCTACAGACCCGGGAGGACCCACTTCCCGCCCGGATTCTCTCCCTTTGTCCGAATTGTTGAGTGTGTGTGTGTGTGTCATTATCCATCAGTACTGTATGGGGAGGGAGTTCTACACTCGTGGGGCCCCATCTCTTGAACTTCCTCTACAAGGATGCAGCTTACCAAACTCTGTAAGTTGTCAGTATTCACAAGTTTCATCACAGTGTATTCCATTCATCCAAAACTTGAATAAAAAATAGCATCTTTACAAAGCCAGTTTCATGTTACGGCCGCTAGTTGCTCCATCTTGCCTTCCATCTCTGTTAATAGCATTAAACTGTTTTAAAAAACTAAAGGTTGTGACTGTCATCGCTTCCTCTTCAGTCTTCCATATCGGACAAATTCATAGTCTCTCTCCTCTCATTACAACTCAGTTCTCTTAACTCTCGTATCACACTCCAACGTCCATCCCAACTCCAGGCTAACCACTGCCAAGTGCCACACTCCAAAGTCCTCCAGTTGTGCTCAGGTCCGGTAGGGGCGCCCGGGCCGCACACCAGGCAGTACAGTTCGCACGACCATGACACACATACTCGTCAAAGGGTCCCGAGTTCCTGGGGGCAGACTGGGGCCCCTGGCCCATACATAATGCCTGGAATGGCCCCAGACCACAGCTCGACCTGACGTTACTCTGACCCACGACTGTGACGAGAATGCATGTCACACTATAAGCCTCTTAACACACCTGAGTCTCCGTGGTGCACAAGGTGTTCATAACATTAAGAAAAGGAAGAATTAAGTCATTCTGTTTCCCAACCGTTTACGATGTCATTCTTTCTCTCTCGCATCAAACATGAACACACACACACACTAGCCAAAACTACTGGCATTCAAGTCTTGTGTTTCGTTCTTCGGCGAAATCATTCGTTCAAGACCTTCAACAAGAACGGTCTGTGCCAACGGATACAACGGACGCAGTGTACACAGGAGCGGAGGAAATAATAATATTCACGAGACACGAGCTTCCCAGAAACGATGACGTCTGTCTCATGCTCACAATGTGACGGAGGGGATGACGTCACGGCTCCCTGCTCCGTTCCCACGTCCTCGTATCCCTCCCGCCCTTGTCGGTTTCCGCTTCAGCCACAGATTATGGGTCCACCACGGTCGCCGTACACACATTTTGGCCTTTCCAGCGCGCTCCGTCAGGGCGGCGCTCGCGCGCAGAGGGTGGCAGGCAGCACCGCGAGGTTCACTGCCTCTTGACGGGTAATGACGTCACTAAATCCTGACCCCAGCACAACTATGACGTCAGCGCCCGCTCACAAGGTTGTTTGAGCCTCGCGCCTTTGACTCACTTCCGATGCTTCCCTTTCACCCGTGTGCTTTACTGCCTCTACTGACGTCTGCATTGCTCATAACACGAAGAAATCTCTTTATTCTCATCTTCTTCACCTCAAGGCAAGAAAAATATTCAACAAGACCTTCGTAACAAACAGTTACTATAAGAAGGAAGGATTGGCCACAAACGCGTGCCACTTTTTGATGCTTTACGTGAGCAATTTACCTTTGAGTGCTGACGGTGTGCCAGAAGGCAAATGGCTTGCCCGCACCGCCGGACCCTATAATAGACTTATGAAGAAGGAGTCGTATGAGTCATGTGTTGCCAAGCGTCATCTGTGATATGAAGAACGATACTGACTGTAGTCACGGTTCCGACGATAGCCCGAGAGTCAGGGTCAGTTACTGGCTATACACGCTCCGAACGCAGGAGTTTCCTGAAAACTCCAACGCAGACAATATACTGAAAACTCCAACAGAGACAATATCCTGGAAACTCCAACACTGACAATATGCTGAACACCCCAACACTGACAATATGCTGAACACTCCAACACTGACAATATACTGAACACTCCAACACTAACAATATGCTCAAAACTCCAACACAAACAATATGCTGAAAACCCAAACAGATACAATATGCTGAAAACCTCAACACTGACAATATGCTGAAAACTCTAACACAGACAATATGCTGAACACTCCAACACTGACAATATGCTGAAAACTCTAACACAGACAATATGCTGAACACTCCAACACAGACAATATGCTGAACACTCCAACACTGACAATGTGCTGAAAACCCCAACACTGACAATATGCTGAAAACTCCAACAGAGACAATATGCTGAAAACCTCAACACTGACAATATGCTCAAAACTCTAACACAAACAATATGCTGAAAACTCCAACACAGACAATATACTGAACACTCCAACACTGACAATATGCTGAAAACTCCAACACAAACAATATGCTGAAAACTCCAACACAGACAATATGCTGAAAGCGCCAACACAGACAATATGCTGAAAACTCCAACACAGACAATATGCTGAAAGCTCCAACACAGACGAAATACTGAAAACTCCAACACAGACAATATGCTGAAAGCTCCAACACAAACAATATGCTGAAAACTCCAACACAGACAATATGCTGAAAACCCCAACACTGACAATATACTGAAAACTCCAACACAGACAATATGCTGAAAACTCCAAGACAGACGAAAATATGCTGAAAACTCCAACAGAGACAACATGCTGAAAACTCCAACAGAGACACTATGCTGAACACTCCAACACTGACAATATGCTGAACACTCCAGCACTGACAATATGCTGAAAACTCCAACACAGACAATATGCTGAAAACTCCAACACTGACAATGTGCTAAAAAAAACAACACAGACAATATGCTGAAAACTCCAACACAGACGAGAATATGCTGAAAACTCCAACACAGACAACATGCTGAAAACTCCAACACAGAAGAAAATAAACTGAAAACTCCAACACAGACAACATGCTGAAAACTCCAACAGAGACAATATGCTGAAAACTCCAACACTGACAATATGCTGAACACTCCAACACACACAATATGCTGAACACTGCAACACTAAAATTATGCTGAAAACTCCAACACAAACAATATGCTGAAAACTCCAACACAAACAATATGCTGAAAACTCCAACAGAGACAATATGCTGAAAACTCCAACACAGACGAAAATATGCTGAAAACTCCAACACAGGCAACATGCTGAACACTCTAACACTGACAATATGCTGAACACTCCAACACTAACAATATGCTGAAAACTCCAACACAGACAACATGCTGAAAACTCCAATACAGACGAAAATATGCTGAAAGCTCCAACACAGACAACATGCTGAAAACTCCAACACAGACGAAAATATGCTGAAAACTCCAACATAGACAACATGCTGAAAACTCCAACTGAGACAATATGCTGAAAACTCCAACACTGACAATATGCTGAACACTCCAACACTGACAATATGCTGAAAACTCCAACAGACAATATGCTGAAAACTCCAACAAAGACAATGTGCAGAAAACTCCAACACAGACAACATGCTGAAAGCTCCTACAGAGACAATATGCTGTAAACTCCAGCACAGACGAATATAGCTGAAAACTCCAACACAGACAATATGCTGAAAACTCCAAGAAAGATAATATGACTTGAAGCAATCCCCTTTCCTCACAAACTGCATTAAACTTGCTTCATTATAAGTGAGAGTAATAAGCTAGTCTGAAGCATGACCCACGTATAACCAAATCACTCATGCTGAATCCAGGGTCCAGAGTCTCTGGTTTCCTTCACATGCTGTTCTCACACTGCATAATGAGGCTTGATGACCCGACAAAACCTTCTTCCTTAGTGGATGACGTTGATCGACCCCTGGGTCTACCTTTGGGTAGTCTATACACAATCTGAAAGAACACGGACAAAATTATTCAGACTTAAGGCTGGGTGAAACTCGCCTACATTACATTCTTTTTTAGTAGGGTGATCTGAGGAGAGGAAGGAGAGGTGGGACAAGGGAAGGGACAGTTTAGAATGGAGGAGAAGACTGAAGCGTGTACAGATGTTTGGCGTAATTTTTTTTATATATGTGGTTGATAGTCTGAAGGCGTGTTTTTGGTGCCTTATCTATTTACCCCCGGCAGACTGGAGATGTGTATGCATTTGCGTTCTAACTGTGGTTCTTCGAAGGAGACTCACGAAGCTGAGCTAAACACTGCTCATCGACGGATGACTGGAGCCCCTCGGAGTGCTCTGAGGCTTTAACGCACCATGCCCACCCTGCGGAATATATCAAACGGGTCAGTTGCTGTTGCCATACGAGAGAGAACCCTCCGTCGCGACGTTTTTGTGTAAGGCCTGGGACAAGTGAGGTTGTCTAGTAACTCTGGCTGGAACACAGCCGGCATGGGCTTCATTAGAGACGGCCCGAGACCAGCAAGCATAGAATCCCGTTCTAACTCTGTGATAACATCAAGTTAATTGCTGTCGTAAAATTAGCAAACTCGGCAATAACTTCCAACACAATATGATGCCCAGAGAACACTTTATGCTTCGTAGAACTCAAAGGGCATAAGTTCATCTCCTTACAAGCGAGTCACACTACATTTAGCAATGTGTCATACTTTATCAATCATTTGGCTAAGGACCGCACTGTTCTACCCCGTGGCCACAGCATGAGGCACACTCCCCTTCACCATAATACACTTCACTACACCACACGAGTGTCAGCAAAGCAGTGGTGTTACGTGCGAGATAAAACAGTCCCGGAAAAAAAAACAATGGTTAGATGCTTCATGATTTTCTTTTTGTCGTGTTTGAATACTGTACTTTACCTCTGAGTAAAAGTCTGAGCAACTAAACACTTAACTCAGTCCTGCAAACACTAGAGACGCGACACAGTGCAGAAGTGAACGACCAAACTCCAAACGTACACGACTGGCGCCTGCCGTGGTAAGCCAGGGTGTTGGTGGGCGGCACATATCCTCCATGAGTAAACAATGAAACACCAAATCTCCTATAAAACGACATTTATGTCCCTGACAGGCATAAGGGAAAGCAGGTGCATGTCCATGACAGGCAAGAGGGAAGGCAGGTGTATGCCCATGACAAGCAAGAGGGAAGGCAGGTATATGTCCATGACAGGCAAAAGAGAAGGCAGATACATGCCCATAACAGGCATGAGGAAAGGCAGGTATATGCCCATGACAGGCAAGAGGGAAGGCAGGTATATCCACATGACTGGCACGATCCCCCAACACAACTTGGTGATGGAGTTCCGTCCCGTCACCAACAGTAATTTCATCCTTGACTCCCTCTAGAATGAGATTACAGCTTTTCAGGGACTAGTAATCCGAGAGCCAGGTGATGTGGATACAGAAGAAGGATGAACTGTCGGTCAGTCCACCGTACGTGGAGTGATTCCCGCCATAAAGGTGCCACCAACAGTAACATCTCAACTCCGCCAGGCTAATGATACGGCAGGAGGGAGATGATGACTGACCACCGATGTCATAACTCTCGAGTAATGACCCCTCACCTTGCTCTCCTCGTCCTCTCAGTACACTATAACGAGACAAAAACTCCCTACACTGGCCTTTGCCACTCGGAGATCAGGGCACATCACTCTGCCTGTGAGAGGAGCGTAATAAGGTGCATTCACAGAATGGTCGAGTGTCCAATCCTACACGACCCAAGAAGACGTATGTCAAGGCTGTCCTCTCTCACGACTCACCACCTGCTACCTGCCTCCCAAATGCAACCTCGCTTTTTCTTCTTCACCTGCCATCCACTCTCCCCTGGTCTCTCATCCCCAACTGCCATCCACTCTCCCTCCATGCACTCAATCTGTCTACCTTTCCCTCTCCCCCTCACTCCCAATGCAGGAGGAACGGTGGGCTCAGCAGCAGTGATGGAACGCGGCAGGTAATAGCGTGGAGGGACCGACGGGCAGCTCGAGAAAGTAGTTTCGTTAAGAATGACAATTAAGTTGAAATGTCCGGCAGCAACGTAAGGAGGACGTTATCAAGGGCCGGCCGCCACACCTTCCGTAAAGCCTTCCCTTACGAAGACTTTCACTTCCAATGCAGTATCTTGATCCTCGTCTGGGGGTTACCGGCTACCAACCGCTTCCCTGGCTCATGCAAGGGATGACTCCAAACGGGACTAAGTTACAAAACATAGACTATACAATACACATCTCTATACACACTAAGTCACATACATGAAACCCATCACAGTCCAAATGCTTCATGCATATGCTTGCTGGAAGAGGACATTTGCTCACGATCAACATACTCAAGCAAGTCTGGGCTTGGTCATTTCAAGTAGTCTTTTACTACGGCTGCCCTGACTTAAAACAACACCTGCTATCTCTGCACAACACATGATTTACATCTACTGTGTTTATGAGATCAATTTATATACACAATTTCAATACATTACTGTCGTGGGCTCAACTTGGTGTTGTAAAAATAATACTAAGGTTAAGCGCCTCAATTGATGTCAATGGTCAGAATAAATGATTGATCTCAAGAGGATTATGACATTTCATTAAATAATGAATCATAAATATATCTACTATTACACAACACCGCTCACGTTACCTCCTCCAACACTTATACTCAACCTATATTAACTAATGTAATAACAAATATAAACTACTTTAACTCTTTAGACTGACTCTGAAAACTTACCTTTAAAAAAAAAAATTCACAAGAGATATGTTACATTATCATTCTAAAAGGATATTGACGTTAAACTGACTTCTTTTTCCAGTGTGAGGTCCGTGTGACAAGTGTGACACCTGAGATATTTCTGATGACAAAGGCTCATTCTCAGGAGAAGAATAAGGACCCCATTCACAATAGGGCGAGGCGCCGGCATTACAAGCTGATTAAAAAACTGGATTCTTTATCCTTACCTCACCTCACCACACTGACCCCTGGCCAGTATTTGTGGCAACCTGATTAACGATGGACGGTGCTCGAGGTCCGATCAACTCGCCCCTGACCCCTTGCCACTAAAGAGGCAAAATCTGACAGACGAAGGCCGGTTTTCTAAGCCAGAGGTAACCCCCACCCTTGACCTTACTTAGGCCACAGACGAGAATTTCCCTCAAAAATACTTTCACACAAGCAGCAGCCGCAGTAAATCAAGGGACATCCCTCTTAGCCAGAGGTGGTGGTGCTGGGGAGGAGTTAACTCCTCTAATACCCATCACGTGGCCACCACTCACTAATTTCCACAAGTGGACAGTTTATTGTCAAGGTTCACGTCATGCATATGTCCGATACGAGTCACAGGCCACGTCAGACCACTGTCTCTATTCCCTAACCATCCACGCACGTAGTACACAACAGCACTCGCGTCCTACCGTAACCCCTCACGCTCCCACTCACTAAACTTGCAACGAGGCTATGTCAAATATCAAACACGCGAATATCTTCGCGTTGCACAAGGAGTCAGCAACCGACGACAAAAGGTACGACACCAAGAGGTGCAATACTGAGGTGGGCAAATGTTTTATCAGATGCAGAGTTGTAGAACACTGAAATAAATCACCACATGCAGGTGTGTCTGTCAGGAGTGTCAATAACTTTGAATCAAGGCTAGACAAAAATAACTTCAACGAAAGAAAAATATAATATTCTTATTACCTTTTGAAGCCTTCTATTTTATCTGTGGCCTCGTCCCTGGAGAACCTATAGTTCCGCGCCTGAGTGAAACAGCGTTCCTATTCATACTTTCCAATTCATTTCCTTTTTCTTAGCTGTATTCCAGCCGGCCGCTGTAAGAGAAGGAGTGGTGGGTGGGTAGGGAGAAATGCCTTCTGCTGTACTAATAGCTTAAGGAGCTTACTATACTATGATTTACCTCCTGGATGAACCACTGTCACAGATCAGCTGTTAGTTCCCTTGTCCTCTGTCCTTCCCACTTGGTCCCCGGCTGCACCAGTCCACACATGAACGCGAGGAAGAACCTGGCAGCACCACCGCCGCAACCTTCGTGTGAATGGAGTAAAGACATGAATGACGGAACGCGTTCCTCCTCGTCAGCCTTGACTCTACCAACCCACCATTCCTGGGGTGGAGCTTTTCCCAAATGAGTCCGATCTCCTGAGATGAGGGTCCTGTCAATTTCCAGCGACTGCTTTTAAATGTCCGTAAAACAAAGGGCACGATTCACAGACAGTGATCCACGGTTTAATCTCTCCTTCTAGAGCCGGCGTAACACTGAGAGGTATGGCCTTGTGTATGTGTATGTGTGTGTGTGTGTGTGTGTGTGTGTGTGTGTGTTATGTGGATAAAGCTTCATACAAGGGAATGTTAACAGCAACAGACTACAGGACCCTTTCAAGGCCGCTGTCCATATCAAAAGGAACAACACAAGTACCGATGAAGTAACAGGTGAGAGCAACAAATGTAAATTTCAGACGTAACTGAGAACGCGCAAAAAATGCCAGACGTGGACTAGAAACAACATATCAGTTGAGAATGTTCCCTAAAAGCTTCTCTGGTTTTGCATTCGACAAACATAAGTTGGGTAAATTATGCCCTACGTCAACAGTCCTTCTGGAAGCAGGAACAAGTACTTTACCTGCGAGTTTGTATCCATTACTATAAGTGAAATCAGACTGGTCTGGCCTTAAAAGCTACTTAGATCCAGATTTGAAAAAACCTTTGATATTTTTGAGTACGTGGGTCATCAGATTATTACCTCTCAACCTTCTTTTTTCCTAAGTACGTTATGTCGTCTCAACCCATAAACGGCAAGACTGGCAAAAAAATTCCATCACCATTTGCGAAATGAGATTCCCCCTTTTTTTTTTTTTTCTTATCAGTTGACAGACTGGTTTGAAAAGGTAAAAAAAAAAGAAAACACACACAAAAAGTAACACGTCTATCTCTCTGTGTTGGGCTGCTGCTGGTGGTAAAGTGGTTGTGGTGTGGTAAGGACGCCGGACAGGGAGGAGGAGTTGTTGTGGCAGAGACACGGCTGGAGATATGACGGAAGAGAGAGAGAGAGAGAGAGAGAGAGAGAGAGAGAGAGAGAGAGAGAGAGAGAGAGAGAGAGAGAGAGAG
>JAYMFT010001131.1:0-17388 GCA_038088735.1 Panulirus argus | reverse complement strand
TTGATATATATATATATATATATATATATATATATATATATATATATCAGATTTCACGCCCTTTCTGTCTCTTTACATTTAAGCTACACAAAAAAGATATTTAGATTCTGTAAGTGGTCGTCCATCCACCAACAGATGACACATCTGATGCTCCCTCTTCAACACTCGGGTCTTGTGTCAATATTTACATCGACAATGAATAGTTGTGTCAGAGGCTTATGAACTTTAGTGTATATACCAGAAAACTCTAATATCTAACCTATAGTAACCAGTCATGTAAGTTGTATTACGATTATATGAATTTTATGACAATAATTAGTGTCAAATGTAAGGAGCTGATAAGGATTTTAGTTGTATAGAGAGGTAAAGCTATACCAGTATAGAGGCAGTAGTGTACTGCTGGGCCTTACCTTTAGATGAACATTCGCACCAGGAAATTAATTAATGTAGACATAATTGTGTATTCGTGTCTGGTGTTCACTTGAGAGGGGACTGGTTATTTGGCGATTGTTTTTGTCAGTAATTTTTATTAAGGTTCTTAGGAAAATCTTTTATGAATGATCAGGGGATGAAACTTATTGTTATTTGGGTAAAACCTTGATAACCTTCCCAGTAATTATACTTTAGTGAGGCATTTCTTTGATGAGAGTCTAGTTTAGGTCCGCATTGCTATTACCTCAGATTATTGAATGATCATTAATTTATTAGTTCATCTCCTCTTGGAAAATAGTTTTGGGAAATGGCTTCTTATGTTTTAGGTGCATTATGAAGTTTGTAATGATAGTAGAAGTATCTTTGGAGCATATTAATGAAATGGTATTAGATAAGATGATAATGGTTATGTACATTAGGGAAAAAGGGGTTAATTTATATGAAAAGATGTTATGTATAACATATCAAGAGAACCTACAAAAAGGTCATCTGGAACTGGAAGCCTAATAACAGTAAAATGTACTGATGTTATATGCTGTAATGTATATTTCTTGATAATTAGTGAAATGTTAGTGATACATTTTCATGAGTGTGATTGGTACTTTTGATTAGATTATTGAAAATTGATAGATATCATGACTGCTAGGGAGGATAGGTGAGGTTGTTATAGGTTCTATTGATTTTTTAAGTGTTCCCAACTTTTACTTTAAATAATCCTCTATAGTCCAGGATATAATACTGTAACATTATTCAGTAATGTTCAAGAAAGTATATTGCTCCAGATCATGGTCTGCAAGTATTTTTGTAATCAGTAATCTGTATAAAGCGCCAAAATATAAGATGTTATTTCCCAAAGTTTCTTTCATTGTCAAGCTAAACTGATAATTTACTGGATATTGCTCGGCATTGCTAGTTTAGGATTTAAAGAGTACAGTGATACTTGTGGAGGAAAGTACTTTATTGAATGATATTGAATAAGATGTTAGTGGTGAGGGATATATATATCGGGAAAATTTTGGGTTGATTAATATTCGATTAAATAAATAGTTGTGAAAATCAGCAGAAATGTTAGTCTTTTTAAGCTTTGCATTGAAAATAACCTTGAGAAATGGCTCTTTTGTTTTAGGTGCTTTATGTAGTTAGTTGTGATTTCATGTGATTTGGAGCTTATGCTCTATCTTAATATACCACATTAAATAAGGTAATGGTGTATCCTTGAAAATCTGGGTTGATTATAGGCAAGGAGATAGTGCCCTTGTAAAATTCAACAGATAATACAAAAACCTTACCAAACCTCTGTAGCAGTCAAGATTTATTGTAAATTTCAATATTTTAGTCAAAACATGTCAGTCTCCTTATAAAACCTCATCTGATCTCACATAGCAGCTAAAATGTATTATAAAATTACACAAACATTAGATTGGTCTGTTACTGGGGATCACATCGCTGCTCATTTTTTTCAGTTTGTTGATGTTTGTTGGCAGTTGAAGAATACTGAATCTTTGGTGTTTCTGGTCTTTTTAACTAGAATATCCATTAAAAGCCTGCTTTAACTCTGCATTGCTTTTAGCATTGGATATCTAATGATTTTATTTTGCAGTGATGGTGAAGTATTTTAGGAATACTATAACTGTTGAGGGACTTGACTGAACATTGTATATGTAAAAGAGGGTTGTATTTGTTTTTTTGAGAAAAGGTTCTGAAGATAGGATATTTATCCTGGAATGAAAGATTATGAATATTTACCATAAAATCTTGTATTGTATTCTTTAGTACTCCAATGTTTTTTGTTTGTCACATAAAGAAATAAGCAATGAAGATGAATGGATATTACAGTGTTTTATTCTTTTTTAGAATGTACATTATTATTTGATGGTAAGGCCTTTCTTATGCAGGTATTGATTGTCAACAGGTATCAAGATTCTGGTGGTGTAGAGGATGCAGAGTACCATATTATGTATGATCATTATGATCATATTAAGTTACCTCAAGATCCAACTGCCACCCTCAAGTTGACAGCTGTGGTACATGAAGAACCCACAACTGTTACTAATACAGATTCTCTTACCACCGTCTCATTATCAGGTGGAGAGGCATTAGTATCATCAACTCTGGTCAATAATGTTCTCTCTGGAACCAATGCTCTCACAACCACATCCCTCACAGGTACTGTGCCACTTTCAGCAGCACCTCTCTCAGTTGCTGGGACTCTTGCAGTTACATCTGATGCTGGGGTAAACCCTGTAAATGGGTCTTCACTGACAACTGCAAGTACCATCCCTTCTTCTACCATAGCAACTGATAATTTTGTAGGTACTACTATATCTAGTGATGAAAACCTTCATGGTGCTACAGTGTCAACAGTGGGTTCAGCAGCAACAAGCAGAGCATCTCACATGGAAATGAATCAGATTGTTAGTACATCTGGTGAAGGGGTTATAGATGGTAACCTTGTCACTTCATCTTCTATAGATGCTGTAGTGACTTCCATGGTAGCTTCCTCAGATTGTCAAAATGTGACTGGAAATGGTCGGAAATTGCCACCACAAGTTATGGTAAAACTCTTGAGTGATGACACACTTGGTCTAGATATGGTTCGTATTATTGCAGAACAGGAGGTAGAAAACACGTCTCATCACACACATGGCTTTAGTATGCTTACGAGAACTGGCACACTTGTACACACCAAACTGTCAGAGAATAGTATCATGAATAGTGTTGGGTCTAACCAGTACCGGCAAACAGAAGTACTCAGACCCAACGTTAGAGCTGATAGTGAGGAAAACACACCATGTAGTGTTGTGTGGACTTGTGCTCTTTGCAATCTAGCATTTACTAGCATTGAAGCTGTTGGCTGCCACCAAGAAAAGGACTGCTCAGAAAATCCAAACAGTTTATCTCTAACAACTACAACATCCCAGTCTACTGTAGATGCTTTAATGTCACCACTGAGGCAGCCAGAAGAACCTACATATGAGCTTAAGATAGAAAGAGATGCTCAAAGAAGTGATGATATACCTGATATTGTTGATGGACACAACATTCATGAAGGAGATATGGAAGATACTGCAGACTGTGAGACCACATGGAATTGTGCTGTGTGTGGAAGTGAATTTTCTCAACCAGAAGACCTGAATAAACATCATATGACTCACTCACTTCAGGAACTTTCATCAGCTTTGTTCAAGTTTACAGCACCACTTCAGAAAATCAAGAAAAGTATTAACACTACCACACCAAGTTCACTTATTGCCCCTGCAACTGCTATTCAGAACTTACAAAACTCAAGTTCAGAATATAGATGGAATAAAGACCAAACAGATACAGCAATACCAAAGATAGAAGAGGTAATGGTTGACGATCCAGGAGATACACCCCCTCAAACTCCTCCCCAGGAGCAAATTATAAAAAAGTCGAAGAAGAAGCCTGGTCCTAAAGCAAAGCCACGAGAGAAAACTGAAAAACGAAAGTATGTTAAAAAGTTGGGAGAAGATGGCAAACCTCTTCGCCAGCGCGAATATAAAATACCTCCTGCGGGGCAAGGGAGTCGAGATCCACACACCTGCTATATTTGTAACAAAGTTCTAAGCTCTAGGGGAAATCTAGCTAAGCATATAGTATTACATAAGGAGAACAAACCATGGGTATGTGATCTGTGTAACATAGGCTTTAATGCTAAGCGTGACAGTGAGCACCACCGACTACAACATCACACAAATGAGCGGCCTAACATTTGTGAAGTTTGTGGTAAAGGTTATGTGGACAGCTATTATCTCTCAGAACACATGGTATTTCATAGACCAGAAAGACCATTTTCATGTGATATATGTGGTAAATTGTTTAGAACAGCAAGATGTGTGTCAAGACATAAAAAACGACATGAAAAGGAGAAAAAATTTACTTGTGCATTGTGTTTCAAATCATTTGCTGTGAAGGCAGATCTCACCTCTCACATTCGCAAAGTTCATCGCAGTGATAAGAAGTCTCAGTCGGTAAAACATCTGCATAGTCAGCAGCATCAGTCACAAGCTCCAGAACACCAGCAGCAAGATCAAGAGAGTCAACAGGCAAAATCAAAGGATCTAACAGAATTTCTCTTACCTGGAGGGACACCATCACATCTCATACCAGAACAGTTATTGCCATCTGACTTGGATTCTGCAAACCTCAGCAGTTCTGTCTCTACAAAAGATGGCATTTTCATCAGTAGTGATCCTTTAACAGTACCTTCAATTATTCCAATAAGTGGCTCAGGAGAAAATGGAGTGAACTGTTCCTATGGTGTGGCCTTAACAACATCTGCTGGAGGTCCAGGGGTGGTATCTTCAGTTGGTGATCATGCAACATATATCATGATCAACAATGCTGATGAGGAGGTTGCCCCTCACACAGTACCATCAGCTGATGGCTTAAACATCATGTATGCTGCTCCAGCATCAACACAGCAGGTAAGAATATAAATGTTGATAATTCTGTTACATTTTTTTTTCATTCATTGTGTATTTTCAAGAGGTAGTTACAGTGTCTCAAATAAAGTGGCATTTCTGTGTTTGTTTGACTGAATTATTTTCAATCTTTGTCTGTATTAATATCTTATATGCAGTCTGTATTTAATATATTTTCTCCAAACATACACCAGGGTGGCTCATCAGGAACATCTTCCATGAATTATTATATCTTGACATTTTTTGACACTCCTTTTTTCAAGACACTTTTTTTCATACCTACTCCCCTCATTCTGTCCCTCCACTCTTCTCAGTTCATTCACACATGTCCACAACTCATAGTGTATTAAAATGAACAAAGTCTTTGCTCTGTTTAATTTCTTACTACTCATACTGAATTATCAAGTGAAATTAACTAATTCATTTACAGTTCCACTCATGCATTAAAAAAGCCTTTACTTCATACAATCATGTCATTCCCTAAACATCTTCATATGAAGGACATTCATAGCCGCCTCTATGAATTGCGGTAAGTTTTTGTACACTTCTACCACATCCACAAACATTTGCACTCTTTCTGCTCAGGTTTGATTCTTGTAAATTGATATCTAAACATTATCATATTGTTCTTCTATGTATTATATTCATGCAGTATGTTACAAAGTAGGCATTCAGTATAAAGTATTGTTAATGTAATATTGATGCATCTTTATCTATTTTGTGATTTTGTAATTCTTCAAAAATGCCTTTGAAGTGTGTGAAAATTTCTAATGAATTCTTTTTTCTTTTTTGGTTGATCCTCTCATTTTCAGTTTTGTGATAGCTAGTACTGTGCTGTTTAATGAGAAAGAAGTAGGCAGAAATTTGTAGGTTATATAGTATTAGGTACCCAGAGGTTTATGTTCCATTCACACCTATTAGCCCAAGTAGTCATTTGTTTTTTATTTTGAAAACAAGAAGTCTTCTTTTTGTTTTGGCAATGCAGTTTGATTTAGGTTGTAAGAATAACAAGCAGGGAACCTTAAGATATATAAATTGTTACTATTTTGATCGTAACTCGATATGGTAGGGTGTTACTATTTTGGTTGTAATTCAGTATGGTGGGGCCACCTCGTCATTACCATGGCCCTTTTGTTGATTGAAATGTGATTACTTTGATGGCACCTCATTTATACATTATTCATTTATTTTTATTATACATTATTCATTTATTTTTATTACCCTCTTGATCTCATGCACTCTTCCTATTCGAGGAATTGTATGGAGCTCTTTACCAGCCTCTCTCCTTGTTGCATGTTCAGAAATGTAGATCGTATTCTAAGTTTTTGGATATTTTTTTAATTAAATCCTTTCCAGTTACCTGTACTGTAAAATATATATATTTTATGTCTTATAGGAATCATTATATTCATGGAGAAGAAAGTATTATTGAAATATGATTAAGGGATAGGAGAGAAAAAGTGCAATGCTTAACACAATATTAACTTTAATGTATATGAGAAACAGTACCTTCTTACCTGTGACTGCTTGTAATGAGATTTTACCATGAGAAAGAGATATCACATCCATTCTCTAGCTGTTGTGTGCAATGCACTGAAACCACAGCCCTTTATCCACAACCAGGCCCTACTTACCTTTGCATTTTTTCCCAGGTGCAAACTTTACTCTCAGTGCCATTATTTAAAATTGTTGCATATGTCTTCTTAGGTTAGTGACATTGATGGGAGTCACCTGGATGACATGCAGCACTTATCATCCTCAGTGGGGTCATCCTTGGTGAGTAGTGATGGCCGGCTACATGATTCTGGTTTACACCAGCACCTTGATGGTCAGCACCAGGGTCAAGATGCACCAACTATAACCACAGGTATGTGCACACATGAAAGTTTTCTTGTATAACTTTAGCTGAGGCCAGTAGTTAGAAATGAGTTGGGAGTAATTTGTACCAGAGCAAAGACATGTCACCAATTTTCTAAGATGAATTTAGTAGCCTTTAACTCTTGTAGAGAAAGACATGTCATAATATCAGATATTACTTTATGCAGTGAGTGTTGCATGATTTTTTCTCCAGGGTCAGTTTTTTCTGCAGGACATGAAACATCTCTAACTTCTGGGGGCTAGAAACCTCTTAATCACTATCTTATTGGTGAGGTATGTGCCTCTTATCATTTGGTAATCACCTACTAGGTAGTTAACAGCATGGCTTGGCCTGGATCCACCCTCTGACCAACCAACAGCCTTCACTTGGTGATGATGTCATCGTTCTTAGGTACAGGCAAGATGTACCTCATATTTCTAGGACACAAAGATTGCCAGTTTTGACTTACCAGCTTCTCTTGTTCTAGCATGGATAATTGTCCTCATTCAATTTAAAGGGAAAACCCACCAAGTTGATGCTTACATTCCCTATTCTTTACACAATCATGATTTGGTGAAAAATTTCTACTTCTGCTGTTTCTAGTATGTGCCTGAATTTGTGAAAGAAGAAATTTAATAAATTTGATATTGCAAGAGAACTTTGCTTACAAGAGAAGGTTTTTGAGAAAGGCATACAAAGAGCAAGTAAAACTTACTTTGTGACATCAAAGAAAAATTCAGATACAAAAACTCTTTAGTTCTGTTGTATCAACAAAATTTTCATCCTTTGTGAATCTACATATGTTTTTTAACAAAAGTGTTATATGATATTCTTTGATAAAAGTAAGTCCTTTATCTGCTGAAAATTAGGAGATGCCCACTCAGTTCCCTGTAAAAATTGTGATAAGGTGGTTATTGCCCAAACTGGTACATCTTTAAAGGAGAAGATTCAACAACATATTTTGTAAGAATAGCCTCAAAACCAGCTGCAATCTTCACACAGAAAATTATTCCCACAGATGCAATTTTCAGACATAAAAAATGATTCCCACAGAATACATTAGAAACAATTATAGTTTATGTACCCTTGTATCCCTCTTACAGAGACTTATTGTAGCATAATTTCATATTAAAGTTAGCTGTGCTATGAACCATTATGAAAGTTTGTACAAATTAGATAATATTTTAGATAAATCTTTATTAGATGTTAATATCAAGAATGCTTCAAAGCTATGTAGCAACAGATTTAGCAGCCTTAAAATGTACACCTAATCTCTGCTATCTACTGCCTTACTGTTTAGTGTTCTGCTTATAAGTTTTCCATGAAAAAATAAAATAAATAATGAACACAAGGAAAAAAGGAATGAAAATTCTATATGCAGGTAACAGTGAACAAGAAGCATACAACCTGCATTCTCATGTTGTAATGATTACTGTACAGTATGAATGGAAAGTTCCCAAGTGAGTCTGGTGCTTGTGAGATAAATAGAAGCGGGAAGAGCAT
Organism: Panulirus argus; assembly: GCA_038088735.1. NCBI lineage: Eukaryota > Metazoa > Arthropoda > Malacostraca > Decapoda > Palinuridae > Panulirus > Panulirus argus. The sequence continues at coordinate 9,150 of JAYMFT010001131.1, read as the reverse complement.
AAGCATAGAGGTAAAGTTAGACATCTTAAGGTATTTTGATGCTGATCAGTATGGTGTTGATAGTGCTAGAACTTTTAGCTTGCCGATTATATCAGTGAGAACAATCTGTGAGCATGCAGATGCAGTGAGGCAGTAATGCCTCCAACATGACACTTTTAGTTGCAGTGAAGATTACTTATACCAGAAGAATAGTAACAGTATGGAGAAAATTGAGCAAAATTGAGCAGATTTTGTGCCTTGATCAAAGCTTAGAATCACAAGTACATGTTGTACTGTATTATTACATAAAATATTTTTTAAGCTGTATTTCTTATCTAAATACTTTCATTGATAATATACCTACACTGTAATGTATGTTTCGTGGCATTTTATTCACATTCTTTACTGAAAATTAGGCTTAGAGATCTCTCCCAGCAATACACCCTCTTAAACCCAATGAATCTTATGGTAAAATAGCTATTATTGTGCAGTGATTCTGACAGGTTATATTTCCCAGGAACACACCTCCAATGTAAAGTTGTGATTAGGCATAGTAAGGCAGAGGGACAGGTCATCTCCTCTTCACCATCCCACTTTATGGTCAACCATTTCTTAAGTGGAGTGCTGTCTAGTTGTGTATAAATTCTGTTCATCTTGGCTCTGTGTCCTAGATAATGTGTTTTTTACTTTCTGAAAGAACAGATAAAGGAAGGAGCCAAGTGAGGATTTTCCCCATCTAGGGCTTTGTTATCTGTTCTTAATGCTACCTCATTCATGCAGGAAGTAACAAACATGTATGAAAGAAAGGTAAAGAAATGTGTAAGGAGATACCAGGAGAAATTTGTGTAGAATGGCAAAAGTGAGAGTAAATAAAGTTACAGGAATGGGTGAAGAATGGGAAAAGATTGTAGCTTGTGGAAGGTGGGCACATGAGAAAGGATAGACAGTGTTGGGATGATGTTGTTTAGTTGCTAGCGAAAAAGAAAAGAGAGTTGTATGGGCATTACTTGCAGGAAAGGGGTGTGAGTGATTGGGATATGTTCAAGAGGAAGTGGCAGGAAGTCAAGAAAGATGATGCAGGGGCTGAAAAACAGCAAATGAGAATTGGGGTGAGTGAGTATTAGTAATCTGGGATAACAAAAAAAAAAAAAAAAGAAAATCAGGGAGGATGAAAAAAAAAAAACGTTTTGGAAGAAGGTTAATAGTGTAAGAAAAAGAAGGGAACAAATGGGAACACTAATTAAGGGGGTAATTGGGGAAGTGGTAAAAGATAGAGATAAAGTGAAGAGGAAATGGAGAGAGTACTTTGAAGGACTGTTGAATGTGTTTAGGGTTAGGGTGGAAGGTGTTGAAATGTTTGAGTTGGGAAGGTATTCTGAGTGAGGGAGTCATAGCAAGTGGTTTTGTGAAAAGAAAGGTGATGAAAGCCTTCCACAAGATGAAGTCTGGTACAGCAGCTGAAGTGGTTGGGATTGTAGTTAAATTTCTTAAGGGGTTAAATGTGTTGTTGATTGGTTATTAGCATTTTTGGTTCTATGTATGGATCTTAGGAAGGTAACTGAGGATTGGTGGAATGTCTGCATAGTGCCAGTGTATAAAGGCAAGACGGACAGAGGTGAATGTTCTGATTACAGAGGCATAAGTTTTGTTGATTGTACATGGTAAGTTGTATGGTTGAGTAGTGTTTAAGAAGGCAGTGGCATGCATAAGAGCATTAGATTAGGCAGGAACAGTGTGAATTATGTGTTTGTTCAGAAGAATATGTGTCAGAAATTCTTATGTAGCATTTACGGATCTGGAGGAAGCATATGATAAGGTTGATAGATATGTTTTGCGAGTATGATACGGTTGATAGAGATTCTTTGTGAAAGGTACATATAGTAAATGAAAAAGTAAGAATTGCCAGTTTTAGTGTGGATGTTCATGTTACACCTTAAAAACCTAGATATAGGTTTTGGTTGAAAAGGTGTGATGTACCACTATAATCATATCAGCTGAAGTTGGATTAGCGAAACCAGAGTTAAAATATTAGTCATATTTGTGCTTGGGTTTATCATCTAATGTTAGTCATATTTGTGCTTGGGTTTATCATATAATGTTCGTCATATTTGTGCTTGGGTTTATCATCTAACCATAACATGGAGAAATTACTGTAATTCTCATTAATTACGTATGCATATTGTGTATTTTTATTTTTGCAGAAGAAACTGGCCTGGATGACAGTCATAGGTCAGAACTCAGTCTGAGTGCAGATTCAAGAGATCCCACAACAGAGATTGCAACAGAAAGTGGCCATGATCCCACTACAGTTCATGCTACACATGACCCAAGTTCTGGTTTTCACCTTGAACTTCTTTCACAAACTATTCAACTGGATTTGCAAAGAACCCAAAGTTCCTCAACCAGTTATCTAGGATGAAATAATTTATTGCTAAATTTCTGTTTTAAGTGCAATATAATTACAAGAATTTTTATGATTTTTTTTTAATGTTGCTAAAAATACATAAAGATAACATTGCTTTGTGTTTTCTTTAGTATCTGATATATATTTACATTAGTAAATACAAGATTGTGTTCATAAGTGATCAAGCATGTATTGAAGAGTCTGCTTAGAGAGGCAAACAACCATACATCTGGATATTGATGAATTTCTCTGGGCCAACCATAGAAGCACAAATGTTAAGTTATATATGGAGTGGATGGTATTACAGCTGAATATCTTAAGAAAGTGGGTGACTGTGTTGTTGACTGGTTATATAGGATTTTTCTGTGCATGTATGGATCATGGTTAGCTGCCTGAGGATTGACAGAATGCATGTTTAGTGCCATTGTATAAAGGCAAGGGGACAAAGGTGAAGTTTAAACTACAAGGATATAAGTTTGATAAATGTGCCTGGTAAGTTGAGAGGGTAAAGACATGTACACAGCATCAGACTGGGGAGGAACAGTGTAGTTTCTTAAGTTGTAGAATATGTGTGGATCAAATGTTTGCTATAAAGAATGTGTATGAGAAATACCTAGAGAAACAATAATTTTTGTCGCATTTATGGATCTTGAAAAAGCTTATGATAGGGTTGATAAAGATGGCTTGTGAGTCTTGCAAATATATGGTGTGAGAGGAAAGCTGCTAAAACTTGTGACAAGTTTTTACCAAGAGTGTAAGGCATGTGTACAAGTAGAAAGAGAGGAGCATGAATAGTTCCAGGTGAAGGTTGATCTGCTGTGGGGGTGTATGATGTCACCATGGCTGTTTGATTTGCTTATAGTTGGGGTAGTGAGGGAGATGAATGCAAGGGTTTTAGAGAGGGGTGAGTATGCTGTCTGTAGGGGGTCAGTGGGGGGCTGGGAAGTGAGTCAGTTGTTGTTTGCTGATGACACAGCACTGGTGGCAGATGTGTGAGATACTGCTGAAATTGGTAACTAAGTTTGGAACAGTGAATGAAAAGAGAAAGTCAGAGTAAATATGAATAAAAGCAAAGTCAATAGTTTTAGGAAGGCAGAAGGACTGATTAGTTGGGTTATTAGTTTGAATGGAGAAAATTTGGAGGAAGTGAAGTGATTTAGATACCTGGGAGTGGATATGACAGCAAATGGAACCATGGAAGAGGAAGTGAGTAACAGGTTGGGTGAGGGGGTAAAGGTTCTGGGAGCAATGAGGGTTGTGAGGAGAAAGAGGTTGTTATTTGGATGAAAATAGTATCATCAATGTTGTATGGATGTAACACATGAGCTATAGATGAGGATGTGCAGAAGAGGGTGGATGAGATGTAAATAAAATGTTTAAGGACAATATGTGGTGTGAGGTGGTTTGAAGAAGTAAGTGATGAAAGAGTGAAAGGGATGTGTGGTAATGAGAAGTGTGAGGTTAAGAGAGCTAAAGAGAGTGTGTGCTGAAATGGTTTGGAGATATAGAGAGAACGAGTAAGAGGTTGACCAAGAGGATGTGTGTGTCAGAAGTGGAGGGGACAAGAAGGATGATACCAAATTGGAGTTAAAAGGATGGAGTAAAAAATATGCAAGAGGGTGAAAGGAGTGCATAGTATAGAGTTAATTGGAATGATGTAGTATACAAGGGGTGATGTGCTGTCATTGGACTGAACCAGGGTATGTGAAGCAGCCAGGGAAAACCATACAAAGGACTGTGGGGCCTGGTTGTGGATAGGAGGCTGTTGTTTTGATGCATTGCACATGACAACTATAGAATGGATGTGAGCGAATGCTGCTTTCTTAGTCTGTTTCTGATCTAACCCGGTGAGATTTAATCATTCTCATCAGTTTCAGTTGAGTTTAATGGAAAGCAATATGGGGAAATATTTATATATATTTTTTTAAAAACTACACTTTTCATATTAACTAAGAATATCAAATAAAAACTTTCATTTTTCAGCAGTTATGGGTTACTTTGAGGCACTCCTTTGAAATCTAGTTATGATAAAAGGGTTAATCATACAGTGAACTTTATATATTTGCTTATATATAATTCATGCATAATGTAAAGCCAAACATGATAACCTATCAATGATTAGTTTAATCCTTTGGAGTAACTATTTAGTATGTGTTAGTGGACTCCATGTACAAGTGGTAACATCACGAGCAAGAAGTCACCTCTGCTGAGGCTGTAACATTAGTGGACGGAAGAGTACAGCATCGCTGAGAACCCTCTCACCCCAGAAGAATCTACCTTACCCTGCTCCCACATGGAGTGAATTCTTGAGGCTTCAGGAACCCCATATGAGGGGCTTTAAAGGTACATAATATATTAACTGTTCATTTATTGATCATATAATTACAAATTCACTATGATAATACCATACACTCTGAAATTTCTTCATCTATAGTAATAAGTATTTTGCAGTAATAATAGAGATAAGTGTCAGAGGTCTTCCTGGTAGTTTGGAATATCGCTTGCATGAGACAGTGACTGATCCTTGGTTTGATCTGAGCCCTGAAGAGAAAGAAAAATTTATCAAATGAGACTTCCCATCTGAAAGAAAAAGCACAGAAGAATGAATATGTAAATTGCATAAAAATGCATAATTTCTTGCATTCTAACATGGTCTATAGCACAGTACTTTGTATACACTATGACTGCAGCAAATCTTGATCTTTCATACTTGTTCTGTTCCCAAAAACACATTCATACATTCTCACCCTGTGCTCTTCAACTTTTGGTCTTCCAATAAACCTTCCTCTACTTGAAGAAGAAAGTCTGATAACTAATTTACTTATTGTTTGCCTCTACAGTGCCATAAAGAAAATAAAAAAGAAGTTTCACAAATAAATCACTTTGCAAAAAAATCCTTGTTTGCTCTCACCATCCTTCAGAAAAAAAGGATGAGGGGTAAAAGATTAGAAAATGTTTTAACATCACAATGAAGATCAATTGAGAAACTGCAATTTTTCTGTATCCCATAAGTATTATCTCATCGAAACTTAAGTATACATGATGATATCCACAGCTAAACCAACACACCCACAGGAAAAAACAATATTAATGTCAAGATAAATAACTTACTATTGAGGCACTAGAATTGATGAGATCATCAACTGAAATATCTTCATCAATATCTTCTGCTTCCTCAATATCATCATCTTCCTCTTCTATTTCATCCTCCTCTTCTTCCCCATCATCATGACCTTCCTTCTCACTCATTGATGAAAAATCATCTTCATACTGCTTCTCTTCACCTAATAATTAAAGAAAGAAAAAACTGAATTAATTTTGTGTAAAGACCTGTTTCTACAGTAAAAAAAAAAAAAAACAGACCAAGCAGTTCTCTCCAGTCAAATCAACTTGACTCTAACATGTCAAGTCACAACATCCTAACATAGTATCTGTTATTAATAACAAATGTCCACTGCATATCAGTAGTGACTTCTAAAAGAGATTAAACTATTATTAGGTTGTTATTCCTTCACCATAGTTTCACTCAGCTTGTAACCTACAATGTTATAGGACCACCAGTAACATGTTTCATAGTTGCTGGGTGGAAAGCACATGCATCTTTTAAGCTTATAGCTGCCACAACATTATTAAATCATTTTAATTAAAAACTTTCAGAAAAAATTACTGTAAAACTTGAAGAAGTGATTACAGACCTGAATTTTCAAAAAAGTACAGCAGAAACTTAAAAGAAACAGGTAGAATCAATGTATAATGTAAGGAAGAACTTGTATTATGTGGCCAAGAAAGATAATCCTACTTCAGAACTATTAACTTATATACATGATTGCTGTTTCCAGAGTCTGTGAGGTAGCACCAGGCAACAGACGAAGAAATTAATTTTCTGTGCATCACACAGGGATGTGAATCCTTGAAGGGTGAATGCACACATAAGTTGCATACCCTTTCTCTCACCTGCATGCCACACACTTCTTTCATACATACTTGCCCTCCTACCCTGGTAGCCCCTTCTTCCATAGTGACCTCATAGCACAAGCCAGCCATATCCACTCAACAGGACCACAGGTCATAAAGTGCACTGATACTCTGTGTATGTCTATACAGGAAAAATGCAGAGCTATTGGGCTGTAAATGTTCAGTGTCTTCATTATGGTAGCTGCTTGGTGGGCAAGAAGGGTCATGACATAAGATGAATCAATATTTGTAGAATTGTAAGGATGGGTGATGTCCAAGATGTAAATGAGGAAGTTTAATTTTTACATATCTGGGGAATATGATTTCAGGTGTAAGTAGGACTGATTATGTTGTATTCATGACTGAGTTGAGAGGGTGAATGCTTTTTGTTTGTTTGGTCACGTCAGCTTGCATATGTTAAGTCAGTGTGTATTTGTTGGGGTGGGGGAATTTTTGTGAAGCAGGTGTGAACTTTTTGTTTATATTTGGGGGTTGGTGGTTTGTTATGGAGTGGTCTGGATGGGAAAACTCTTGTTTTGTTGCAAAGAACAGAGCATAGTGAGCTGTGATTATACTGGGGGGATTTTTGTTTAATTATGTGGTTGTAGAGTGTTCATAGTTGCTAGGCAGCTAGTGATCGTTTTGAGTGCCCTGTTTTGTGTGGTGTGAAACTTTGCTATACTTGCTTCTGATAGGGTGGGTGACTAAGGATGTGAGGCATAGTTTTTTAAAGAAAATATATAATTTCATGTGTAGTTTTATCTTCTTTTATATTCTTTTTTTCATGCTTATATGTGCTGAATAACCATTAGGTTCAAGAACTTTACAAACAGTGTAGCCACAAATCAATCAATCTCTCACCCTCTTGAATATTCATACCCTGGCAATGCAAGGCCTCTGTCACTCCATCCTTCAATCTTCTCAGTCTTCCCCTTCCTCTTATTCCCTTCACTTCTGCCATATAGACCTTTGTCCGTCTTTGCTCTCTTATCCTCTCCACACAGATTGATTTAAAACTTTACGAATGGTCTGACAATATATATAGGTAGTAGTTGGTAGGCAGCCACCAACCTGGGAGGCATATTACTGGTACTACCCACCTAGGTATCAGGAGAATTAACAATGCACATATAGAGGCAGCACTTCAGTGGTTGTCAAGCTGCACTCCTATGATCTTGGTAGCTGCCTTTTCTTTCTGCCTCACCCCCACATGGACTGCTGGCATCCTGTCCTTAAACATACAATCTCTCCTTGTCACACATAACACTTGACAATACTTAACTTAAACTCATTCTTCATCAATCAAGATTTTTCTGTGGTGAGCGCTATGTGCTAACCCTGCCCTCTGGAAATATGGTAGGGGCAATAGACAGAAGTAGTAGGTAGGAACATTACACTGGAGTACTGCAATTGAGACACCCTCTGCCACTGGCCTGTTAAGTGTGATGCACTAAAAGGCTAAGAAACAGGATGGGAGTTCACTAGTTATGGAGACTCTTTAGCCATGGCCACCCCCTTGAGGGAGTTCCAGAGGGGAATGGGCATCAGATATATAGATAGCTAGATACATTGCCCGACAAAGGCCTGAATGTAATTTTCATGTACTGCATCACCAACTGTCAGTGCTGTTGAGACATCAAGATATACCACTCATGTTCATGAATGTATAATTTTATCAGACAAAAAACAAAAAGATAAATCTTCTTGCTTACTACTTATCCAATAAATAATTAACTGCTACGATAATGATTTAAAAACTAGCATTACCAGTGATTGAGTTGTTAGAAACTTGATTATTCTCTTCGATGGGCATGATGGCAGGGTTTTTCGGTGCTGCTGTATTTCTGTGAATTAGTAAGAACTATCAGCCTCACTATATGTGTATTGATATGGATCGACAAAAATGACACATGAGTATAATACAACCCTGATGAATCTACCGATAAAAACAGAAAATTCAATACTTCAGACATTACAGCTGTCTCAGCCTATCATTTAACAAATCAGACTGGAGCTGGAGTTGTGAGATAGTCCTGTAAGTTCATCCATGTTTTCTTGTTGTATTAAAATATAAACTGCTTTGAGAGAAGCTATCGCAAGTACTAAGCTAGGAAAGCCATGTGATGATTCTTGTTTTCTATCTATGTGTATTACAAACAAGAAATTAATATTAAAAACATTATTTGGTTTCTTCATTTTTGTCATTTAAATAATAGTATATAACTATTACTGATGAGTTTTACTAAATAAAATCAAAGAAATGATTCTCTGTACTGGTATGAATACTAAATTTACATTTAAAGTTGATTATGAACAGTGCTTGAATAATATCCATTATTTCTATCATCAAATTTATTGCAAATATTGGTAGATTATTTTCAAAGAAAACAAAGATGTCTTTCAGGGGAACCAAGCATTTGATTTGATGAAATTTAAGAATTTAAAGAACTTCCTGAGGAAAAAAATATACATCAACATCACATGAACAGTATCCTATTCCTAAATGTTATTGTATTCACCTTACCTTTTGTACACCTGTTAGGTATAGAGAATTTTCTAACACACATGTCACCCTGCAATCAAACATTACAGTTGTTTCTTTGTTCTGTTAAGGTCTCTGACATCATCACTCACATAGGCTTACACATCCTCCTTGGTCTGGCATTCTTTGTAGGTACCTGTCCAAGTCCTTTTTAGATTTTTCCTTGGAATATACAATATTGTTTCAAATAGATGTATCCCCTGGGGATAGGGGTGTAAGAATACTTCCCCCGTATTCCCTGCGTGTCGTAGAAGGCGACTAAAAGGGGCGG
>JAYMFT010001120.1:0-17390 GCA_038088735.1 Panulirus argus | reverse complement strand
TATATATATATATATATATATATATATATATATATATATATATATATATATATATATATATATATATATATCAATCACGAAAGATGGAAAGAAAAACGTATCTTGGGTTTAAGGTTAGGCTCAAACTAACTCCAATTTTAACTTTGCTTAAAGACACACGAACGTAAAACAGCGGTTACTTGAAATTCAAAACACGCATCGAGTCCGGGTCACAGACTGTCGATAAATAAAAGATTCCCTCACTCGCCGCTGTAGAGTGAAACGACCGGTGTTGAGATCAGCCCGAGAGTCTACACTGTTGCTGGACAAAAGCCACAACGGGAAAACTCTTTAGCGTTCTTAGCATCGCCAATGGGGAGGAACGCTTTGGTGCTATCGAGCGGCGTACGCCGTGGTGACGACTAGGCTGCATGGGTGTTATAGCTCAGGCCACTCTGAATGCTACCAGAAGACGCCGCACTTTAGAAATGACAGGGAATGAATGCATTCGGAAACCGGAGGTCGCAGCTGCCCTATGCGCACTCCTTTGATAGAATCCTCATTATAGGGTACGCTGGAAATCTCCTTTGTGAACGTCTCTATATCTCTCTGGCCTTTGGCGAAATAGACGGATGGGGGACAATAGCCAACAGCACAAAGAAGAAGAATGCTGTTTACGTACCTTCGAAATTCTCGTCTGTACTTGGAGTCTTCGGAGCCACTGGCCGCGCGTGGCTCTGGTGCGCGTCGCGCCTCGTGGAATTACTGTAAAGAAAGAAACTCTGCGTTCCAGGAATTACTGGAAATGCCTCCGTCCCCCCACCCCCACCCTCTCCATTAGACCAAATAATCGCATTAATCAGCGTGGCTCGCCTAAAACCCCCCTCCCCAGCAAATCGCGGGAAACTGGCGCAAAGACTTTATTCAATTCACGCCTTATCGCGAAATCCAACGCCGTCGGGGTTTTCTTCGGGTGTTGTCCGTCCGTCGCTGGGTAACGACGAACGGTCATTCTCTGGATAGGTTCCACTCGATGTGGAGGATAGGAGGGGCCGGTATAAGGGAAGGACCTGTTGACGTGCAGAAGACCTGGTTAGCGGATCTGACGACGTGATGCAAACGACTCCACCTCTGAGCTTCTTACTATTTTGTCCGCCCCCGACAGTCGCCCATCGTGCAAAAGGGTAACGCCCGACGTTGTTGGCATAATACACACACAAAGCGCATGTGGTGTGACGTCACGTGACTATAGCCACATCATCGAGTCCTTTCATCTCGAGGTCGGACTTGATGCAGTGTATATCATTCTAGTAGGTAGACTTAGTGCAATGCCTGCTATTCAAATAAGCGCTGGTGCCTTTTATTCAGCTTATATATATATATATATATATATATATATATATATATATATATATATATATATATATATATATATATCTTAATACTGAGGGAGCCTCATAGAAGAGGGTCCTAGTGCAGAAATTACAGGATATTATACTGAGAAATATTCAGAAACAGATTTTTGAGTTAACACTTTAAAGGTATCGAGAAAAGTTTTCACTATCTACCATAACATAGACGTCCACCACAGCAAAAAAAAAAAAAGAAAAGGTTACGAGCACATTATATTCACTACATACAATTCAAATTGATGCCACAGAATTGAAATTCCTACATTATTCATGAGGGTATACTCTGAGAGGTTTCCGCCAACTGGACAAGAAAAGTAGATCTTGGTAAAACGCTACGTTTTTTTTTTTCTACCCCGTTTTCCCTAACCGCTCGCTTTCCAGCGATTTTTTTTCTTTATTTTTCTCGCGTCTCTTAGTTCTGGGTTAGGTTTTTGGTGATGGGTTGCGCAGGCAGAGTTACAGCAGCTGAAGTCGGCAAGCCTGTCCAAGTAAATGACTTCAGAGGTTCCCGAGAGAGAACAGTACGGTTGTTGATATCAAATAGTCTTACGTTGATTGGATGAAGAAGAAAAGAAGAAAGCTGAGACATTGAGGCGTGTTTTACCAGGTATGTAATACAAAGGACAGAAGATGAGAGAGCAAAAATGTATATAGAATACATACAATTAAACTAGTTTGACTTATTTACGCACACACACACACACACACACACACACACACATATATATATATGTATGTATATAATTTTTCACTCCTGCTTTAGTACACAGCTGGTACTGTGGAGTCCCGTTCCCACATGAAATATTTGAGGCGTTCAGTTTTAGAGTTCACCAGAAAAAAAGATGATAAAACTGGTTATAAAGTCTTTTTTTCTTTTTTTTTTGCGCGTATGTGTGTTAGTGGCAGTAACTGCAAAGTCCAATTTCGCTGCTTTTTTTTTTTATCATGGAGTGAAAAAATAAAAATAATGAAACTTTTACAGCTGTATATGAGCTCTTCATTACTTTAACATATTTGAATGCAAATGTAGAGCAGCTTTTTTCATAACTGCGTCTTTAGTACGTTGTCATATGAATGTGCAACAGATACTCCCTTAATTGGTATTTTTTTTTTCACACAGTGGTACAGCAGATTTATCCTTGATTTACTTTGCTTTTATACGTTGGTACTGCAGATCTGTGCAGCAGATTTCTTACTTTACTTCGGTTTCGTAGGATGGCGCAGCAGATTTCTCCTAGATTTACTTCGGTTTCATACGATGGTACAGCAGATTTCTCTTAGATTTACTTTGGTTTCATACCGTGGTACTGCAGATTTCTCCTTACTCTATTCCCATACAAATGTTTAGCAGAATTCCCTTTACTTTACTTTCTTTCCATACAAATGTACAGTAAATGTACAGCAGAATTTTCTTTACTTTTTCCATATAAAATGTACAGCATATTTTTTGTTCTTTATTACGTCTTCGTATAGTGTTCCTGTTCACGAGGCTTCTCTTTCTCGTGCTCATTGCCTTGTTTTATTTTCGTCCCGCGACGTGACTTACTCCCCTCCTCCTCCAACCCCCACCCCGTGACTCCGTCCATTCCGTTCCGTGACACCATTCTGTGCGGGGACGGCTAATTACTTCTCAAGCATCGCTACCGTCTACTCTCTTCCCTTCCATCCGGGAATAGAAGCAGCAAATTTACGAATTCGTGTGAAGTTCATGTTTTCGCTCTTTAGGGAACTGAAATTGATATATACATATATAAAACACACACACACACACACACACACACACACAGAGTTACCCTTCCTGGTCTAGCGATATAGATAGCGTCAGGAACAAATTTGGAAAATGGTCCTACTTGCACACATATCCACTTTAGCTGTCACCTTTAACGTACTCCGTGGTTCAGTCTGACCGCCTCACGTGCTCTTAAGTCATAGCAATATAAATGGCCAGTTCACACCTCCAAAAAAAAAGTAGAGTAAGTGTACGTTCTGTATTCAGTAGAAGTATATACAGATAGGGTTTCAAAAGAGAGGCAACCACAAGGACATTTCTTGTATGTATTCCGATAGGAAAGTGGGAAGACAAAAAGGGATTATTTGTACTACGCTTGGGGGGGGGGGTCTCTCTCTCTCTCTCTCATCAGTGGACTCGACCACACCCGGGACTCGGTTAGTGATGAACGTATCGAGTTCTCAATAAAAAAAGAGAAAAGAAAGAGTCCGAAGAACGCGAGTGAGAGAGAGAGAGAGAGAAGAGAGAGAGAGAGAGAGAGAGAGAGAGAGTGGGGGAGGGGGGGGGACTGGTGGTCAGAGTTGGCCCAGTTATTGGAAAACATACACCCTGAAAAAAAAAAAATATATGATAGACGACAACTACAACAACAGAGGCTACTGTATCATGAATACAATACTTTTATGCAATCCAATATTTCGTGTTTGTGTGTTTTCATTTCTTTTTTTCGTTTTGCCTAAAAGGAATTGTTCCTGCCGCGGCCACATTCCTCCGCAACTTCAAAAAAAAAACAAAACAAAGAAATATTATCGAAAATCAGAACTTCACAAATCTAAAGTGAAGGGGGAGGGGGGGGGGAATGGGGAGATGAATGGGGTGGAGGGAGAGGCGGATGTTTAGCCTTAGGGTAGGGGGAGGAAAGGAGAGGTGGTCTGTCCTCCGCTGGGTGGACGGTGGAGGGGAGAGAAGAGTTTCGCAAGAGGCAGACAATGGCTCTCGGACCCGAAAGAGAGAATTTCCAAGTCCGTCGTTGATATTAGTCTCAGGAACAACTGATGGTGCTCATTATTGATTAATACGTCTTCAAGAATTTGAAATTTGTTTTGTTTCGTGTGTGTGTGTGTTTGTGTGTGTATGTATGTTTGTGTGTGTGTGTGTGTGTATACACGTGTTTGTGTGTGATCCGTTTGTGTGTGTGTGTGTGTGTGTGTGTATACACGTGTTTGTGTGTGATCCGTTTGTGTGTGTGTGTGTGTGTGTGTGTATACATATTTTCGTTCGAAACATTTATATTTTATTTTTCTATGTGGAAGTTCAATAGATTCTCTAATCCTTCGTCCAAGAACACTTAGTCTCTCTGTGTGAAGTGCACAACTTTTCTAGATATAAGTGTATCCTCCCATGAAGAAGAAATTTATATTTCGTAAAGTTCTTAAAATCTTTCTCCCGAGGATCTTAATAAGTTCCCCAGAAACTCTTTAACATCATCTCGACAAAGTTTTAAACTGTGTTTAGTGACTCTGATCTTTTTCCATATATATATATATATATATATATATATATATATATATATATATATATATAAATGTGTGTATGTTTTCTCTTGGTGCTTTTGATATAATTTGCAATTATTTCGATTTTTTACTATATAACCTTAATGTTTTTTCCTAAGTCTTCATATTCTCGTTTGGAAACCTCGAAGTCTTAATACTTTCAATACTTTACTACTTTTCAGTATCATATGATTTATTCTTCACAGTATGCACTGAATGTTTAAGATTATCAATACCTTTTATAGAAATCAGTCTTTTCTTGATTTTAATATATTTCCTAATAAATCAATATTTTCTCCGATGATTTTGTAGTGACAATAAGGTACATAAGTAAGGTTAAATTAGAGTAAGTTAGTCATGTTAAAGTCGATGGAAGTAAAGTCAATGACAGTGAGGGACGTGACAGTAAAGTCATTGGGAATAAAGCAAATGGCATTAAAGTCACTGGCAGTAAAGTCATGGCAATGAAATTAGTTGCAGTAGAGTCGATGTCAGTAAAGTGACAGTAAAGGTAGTGATAGTAAAGTAAGTGACAGTAAAGTCAGGGGCAGTATAGTCAATGGCATTAAAGTAACGTTAAAGTCGTTGGCGATACAGTCAGCAACATTAAAGTCAATGACATTAAAGTCGATGACTTTAAAGTCGGCAACAGTAAAGTCATTGACAGTAAAGTGGATGGTCAGTAAAGTGGATGGTGGTAAAGTTAATGGCAAACGACATTAAAGTCAGCGGCAGTAAAGTCGGTGGAGCAGAGTTCATGGCAGAGGAGGAAAGCTCTCAACCACTCTCCCGGTTTTTGTTCTTGAGACGGATAAGCTTTGGCAGAGGCTTTCCCTCGTTTTCTGTGTTTTTCCCATCTTCTTAAGTCTTTTATATATATCTTTCCTTTCTTCTTGATTTCCTGTAGTATTCCCTCTTTAATCGTTTTGATATCTTTTTGTGTTTGTGTGTTTCCTCTAGTATTCCTTCTTTGATAATTTTGCTATTTAATTTTTAACGTTTCCTCTAGTATGCTGTACCTTTTTAGATGATTTTGTTATATTCTGTTTTTTCCCAGGGTATACTTTATCATTATTTCGTTTTTTCACGTTTTTATACCTTTTTGAATCATTTGGCTATTTTTCTGTATTTCCTCAAATATGCATTTTTTTGTAATCATTTTGCTATTTTGTCTGTATTTCATGTAGTATACCTTTTTTTAAATCACTTTGCTATTTGTTCAGTATTTCCTATAGTATACCTATTATGATAATCTTATTTTCTATTTCCTCTTGCATAATCTTTTTTAATTATTTTTCTATTGCTTTCTGTATTTCATCTAGTATAACCCTTTTAATCATTTTGCTATTTTTGCTCTGTTTCTCCTAGTATACCATTATTAATCATTTTGCTATTTTTTTTTTTTTCTGTTTCCTTTAGTGTACCTCATAATGCCTTTGCTATTTTCGTTCTGGGTTTCTCCAAGTATACCTTCTTTGATAATTTTGCTGTCATTTCTTTGTTTCCTTTACTATACCTAATTTAATTAATTAAACTTCTATTTTTTTTTATTTCCTCTAGTATCTTTTATCACTTTGCTATTTCTTTTCTCGTTTCTTTGTCTTGTACTTCCGTTTGTGTTTTTTCCCCCATTTTACTTATCTCCGAAACTTTTCTTCTTAACTCTCTTGTTCCAGCGACATCTTTTAGTTTGCTGTTGTTTTGAGACCCTTCCGTATATTTCGAAGGGTAATGTTATTCAGAAGTGTTATAGCGGGGGATCTCTGTGCCGTTCTCTTGAACGACGACTGTCGACGAGCAAGTTTCTTGCTGTCATCATCACCGATGACCTCGTTGGATCATTAACTCCCCCCCCCTCCTCCTTGTTAGTGACGTCGCTGATCGTTTTTACTGCTCCTCATCAGTGACGTCAGTCAGAGACATCAGCGCCTCCAGCGATGACATGGCCAGAAGACACAATCCTGTCACGACTGACGTCACTAGGGGACATCACGCTGTGTCTCATGATGACCATAGCCGAGAGACGTCGATCCTTCGTCATCGTCATTAGACATCATCAGCCCCTCTGCACTGACGTCGACAGAAGACACTGACTTCACTACAGGGCATCATTTCCTTACCGCTGCCATAACTAGCAGATGGCTCGTTTAAGCTTTCACAAAGAAAATGGTAAATGCACAATATATCATAAGGCATAACTCTTCTTTCTTCACATTTGTAATTGTCGTCTCGTTATCAGCAACATTCTACAATCTTTCTCCAACGAATTAAGGTAAATAACAGTTTGGGACATCTTGTCGGTCCTAAGGAACCGACAAACGCTGTCGTGTCGTAAGCTCACACTAAAGACAGGGACGGAAAATATGGATGATGATAATCGTGGAGTACATAAACCTGCCTATCTATCTATCTTGCATGGATCACTCATTTTCCCTTTTTTTTCTTCCCCTTGTATTTGAACGTTTCCTAGACCGATCTGAATTTGATACGATATCAAGATTTTCAGGGAATAACTACATTCATAGTTTCTGAACTAAGCGAGAGAATTACAGGTGTTTGGTTATACCAGAACTATCACAACCATAATCAAGTGTTGTCGTAACCACGCTGGAAGACGGGCGTCTTGTGGGGAAAACCTTAAACGAAATTTTCCTCGACTCTCTCGCAACAACGCAGGACAGCAAAGACGGCGTCTCCTTCCCTGAACCAGGCTTGGTCGTCCGGCAGCTTATGCTCCCTGCCCTGGAAAATGCCAGCTTAGTATTCGGCACCCGAGTGTAATATCGACGTAATGTCAGCCAGCCTGTATCGATATTCACTCCGCATGGGAAGCGCAGAGAGTCCGAAGACCCTCCCAAAGTGCTCGCTTGCAAACGAGCGGAAGAGCCAACGCCTTGGACGTCGGGTGGCGGCAATATTGAAATTGGGTTCTCGCGCAAAGAAGTTCGACTTTTGTTTACGGTCTCGTTATATACACGGCGGTGCCACACGGTTGTTGAGGAGACGCTCTGGTATTTATGTATAATCATCCCAGGGGGGGGTGTTGGGTGAGGAACCCTTTTCTTGAAAGGGTCCTCGTATTGCTCCAAGATCCCTTTCTATTTTGTGTGTGTGTGTGTGTGTTCTCTAGGGGCTTCTGGAGCTCCAAGGCTGCGAAACTTCCAGTAGCAGGGGAATGATGGACTCCTTCGGAGTGACATGTTTCCTCGACGGGACTTTTACTTCTCTCTCTCTCTCTCTCTCTCTCTCTCTCTCTCTCTCTCTCTCTCTCTCTCCCCCTTTCGTTCAGCTGACGATGATGTGCTGAGGATGGCTTTTCACTCGCTGTGTAGCCTTAGGCAGGAGAAGTCCATCAACGCCCAGTGGTTGTTAAACCAGATTATAGATCTTGAACTTCATCATATATCTACTTCCCTTGTCCGTTGTGAGTCTCTTCTTCTTCTTCATAGTATTTTGACAAGGGGGGGATTACTCTCAGTAGCTAATGGAGATGGAACTATATGCATATAACTCTATTTGATGTTCATTCCGTCTACTTAAAATCACACGCTTTGGAAGTTGCTTACTTCCCCTTCCTACGAGCGAGCTATCGGAAACCAGATGGCGACTTTGGAAAGCTAAAGCTCGAGCAGGCGTGGAGAATATCGGGTTAGTGGTTGGGGCTTGCCTGCCTGGCTTGATCGCAGGCCCTTGTCAGGTCACGCCCTTAATGACCGGCCGCTCAGCAGGTGGCGCCAACCAACCAAGCTCTTTGTCTCCCGCTTTCCCTTTTCCAGGATTAAGAGGTCGCGTCTAAGAACATTCGGACGCGGAATTTGAAGATACTTTTTGAAGCGAATATACTCAGTTATCCTTTTTAAGTTTATTCTTTGGGGATCTGTTTTTTTTTTTTTCCGTTGAGATAAATTATGAAACTATATCGACGTTAAATACTAACCAAAAATTAAGGAGGCTATAGACCAAAAATTTGTCAACCATCTGGGATGTATCTGATTGAAGCAATACACATTTTTTTATTTCATTATTCTAGGACGATACGTATAATTCCTCAGTTTATCCTGGGGACGTAATGAAGCACCCCGCTGCCTCCCACAAAGACTGCCTCTCCTTCCATTACTGTCGCCCAGCTGGCTGCCTGCCTGCCTGCCTGCCTGCTTCGCTGGCCGGATCCACGAACGCTCTTTGCGAACGCCCCAGATCCTCTTGTCGTTCTTTCAGCTTTATAGAAGCCGACTATTTGCCGCCAGGAGTGTGGTGTAGTCGTTTGATTTTATTTCACTCGGAGGATTATGATTGATAATCATGGTTATCGTCGCTCTGTAAGTTAAATTATTTTTATAGAGATAGAGACTGAAAGTGAATTTATTTTTAAGTGATAAAGCTCGCTCGATCTGCATCTCGTCTTGACACAGCTTCCTCAATAAACTCGGACTTAGACAGTATGCATCAGTGGGGTACACAAAATCTAGTCAAGTTTGATGCCTCCAAGGCCCAATTTCTAGCCATCTCTCTATCGAAAACTCCTCACAACTCTCGTCTTTCCTTTGACGGTTCTGTAATTTCACCTCTTGACTTAATGAACATGCTTGGTATTACTGTAATATCCACTCTATCTTGGAAACCTCACATTATGGGAATAGCTAAGTCTGCCTCTAAGAAACTGGATGTCCTGTTTAGATATCGTAACTTCTCTATGAACAGTTGCTTCATTTATACAAGGAAGTGATTCGTCCTTGTATGGAGTACTGTTCTGACATTTGGGGTTCTAGCTCTGTTTCCTTACTTGACACAGTTGAGTCGAAAGCAGCCCTTCTTACAAACTGTCCCAGGCTAACTTCCAATCTTGACCTCCTTGCCCTACGCCGCACTGTTGGTTCACTTTCCCTATTTTATAGGTATTACCTTGGGTTTTGCTCCCGAGAGCTGGCTGCTTCTGTGCCCCCACCACTAGCTAGACCACGGAATACTCTACAAGCTGCTGCGTCACATGATTATTGTGTGGCCATCGGCAACTCAAGGGTGGGCAGTTTTGATAACTGCTTCTTTCCCTACACGTCGAAGCTTTGGAACTCTCTACCTTCTCGTGTCTTTCCCAATAACTATGACCTGGCTCATTTCAAGAGACATGTTTTTCACATTCTCAAAAATTTATATATACTTTCCCTGTCTGTTTTTCCCCCTTTCTTAATTCTCTCTATATTTCAATTAAGGCCCGGCTTTGATGTGGACTTTTTTGTCCGTGACTGGAGCCTTCAACAATAAAAAATAAAGGAAGGACGTATAATTTTGATGTGCGTTGGTGATGCTTTTTTCAATTCCTGTTTGCAGATGATACCCAGATTATTTAATCACCTTGACGCCTTAATAGACCGTAACCACATCCATTGAGCACGTAAAGAATTTACAATGTATCTCTCACACGTTCGTGTTATCGGGATACTTGTTCGGCGTGTTAGCACAGTCTGCTGAAACCTTTTCGTCTCTCGTTTTTAAACTGTTTGGGATTACCCCGAGCGAGGCAGCAGCTGTGCGGGCTGGAAGTGATGTCTTTCGTGCTCTGAATTATACATTTTCGACTGGACGCAACTGTTGGCGTTGGGGTGTTTATTCATTTTGCGTTTGTAATGTCGTAGCCTGATGCTTCTGCACTTCTGGCATTGTGTGTGTGTGTGTGTGTGTGTGTGTGTGTGTGTGTGGTGTAGCTACAGCTCCCTCACCATACTGCACAAATAAGTGATTAGGTCGTTAATTACACACACACACACACACACACACACACACCAGACGATGGGCAATTGCCGGATCGTGGGTCTCTTCGACAGTCGACCGTTTGCAGTGTGTGTGTGTGTGTGTGTGTGTGTGATTAGAGGGAAAGTGAGCGCATGCGCAGTGGGGCAGTCGTGCCCATGAGGCGTCATCCTTCGTCAGGAAGACTCAGGTCTTCCCCGTCTTTTCCTCTCGATCCACCCGTATTTCTTCCCTTTGAAGTCCTTATCAACCCCCTAACTTCCTCCACTAACTTCCCCCCCCTTCCCCCTAGCCTTCCCCCTTCCCCTAGACTTCCCCCTTCCCCCTAGACTTCCCCCTCTCTACACTTCCCCCTCTTTAGACATCCCCCTTTCCCTAGACGTCCCCCGATTATGACTCACCCAGCTGAGGGGTGTCTGGATTGCGGGCGTCGTCTCCAGCCTTACCTGACCCGGTGAAGACCTGTTGGGAACCTGATGGGACCTGGCGGGAGACCTGGAGGGACTTGATAGGAGACTTTGATGGTCTTGGAGACCTGGAGGAAGCTAGGGACCTGACTGGAACCTGGAGGGACCTGGAAACCTAGCAGGGACCTGCAGACCTGACACGAACCTGGAGGGACCTGGAGACCTTGCGGGAACCTGTGAGGACCTGGAGACCTTGCAGAGACCTGAGGACCTGGCAGGAATCTGCCGGGTCACTGAAGACACCAAAGAATGCGAACATTGCGTAGGTTGGAAAGTGAAGACTTTTGACGTGGTCATAGGAGGAATTTGAGACGACTTAGAGGGGACAGTGGAATGTCCAGGGGCCGAGGAATGGAGGCCTCTACAAGGTCTGGAGACCGAGAGAGGGACACTGGAAGGTCTAGAGACCACAAGAGGGACATTGAAAGGACTGGGGACCGATAGAGGGGGGACATGATAAGGCCTGGAGACCGAGAGAGGCACACTGGAAGGTCCGGAGACCGATAGGAAGACATTGTAAGGTCTGGGGGACGATAGGGGGACGATATAAGGTCTGGAGACCGACAGGGGGACATTGTAAGGTGTGGAGACCGAAGAAGGATGAAGGGGACCTGTGGTCCTCCTGAAGAGGCCCGAGGGATGCAAAGATTAGAAGCTCCTTCAGGGTGGCTGGCATATTACTGGAGAGGACCCGATTCGGAATGATGTGATTTAGGGAGGAAAACACATCAGCTGCTGGGGGAGAACACTCCAGCCGCAGGGGGAGAACACTCTAGCTATGGGGGAGAACGCCCCAGCTGCGGGGGAGGAGAGAACAGGAGGAAGGGAAGTGTTTTAACACGCTTCCGGGGTGGGTGGTTGTGTCGGCCGAGAAGAGAGAGAGAGAGATAGAGATAGATAAATAGATAGGCAGAGAGAGAGAGTGACGAAAAGAGAGAACGATAGAGATAGATAGGGAGAGAGAGAGAGAGAGAGAGAGAGAGAGTGACGAAAAGAGAGAAAGATACATAGGGAGAGAGAGAGAGAGAGAGACCGCTCGCTCGCTTGTAATCAGCTTATGATATTAATTTAGCCCTCTCGCGTTGGGATGGGGTGGGCACTACTGACCACCCAGCCGTGGTCTGTAAGGGTGGGTGGGTGGGTGGGGGTGGAGCCCGACGACATTGAGGGTTGAGGGGCGAGGGGGGTGCCATCCCTTAGAGAGAGGGGGAAGAGACGGGAGGCTAAGCCCCCCTCCGGCAATAGGATCTAGATCTCTCACCCCCATCTAGCAACCCACTCCCCCCCCTGGGCTCTCTCTCTCTCTCTCTCTCTCTCTCTCTCTCTCTCTCTCTCTCTCTCTCTCTCTCTCTCTCCCTGATCAATACCAGTCTCCCCCCCTCTTCCTCCTCTCCCCCTCTCTCTCCCCCCCCCCCACTCCCCACACATCCATTTAACGAGATGATTCCTCATTGATCTGGTGGCACTTCCGGGGGGGGGGATTGAGTTGGAAAGGTGGAGAGGGGGGTTGACTTTTTTTTTTTTCAAAGGTCCGACGCGCTGGTGAGATTCGTGGGTCCGTTAGTTGAGCACGTGGGGTTTAAAGGACCGATTTAAATAGCCTCACTGTTTGTTTCAATCCCATATTGTTTACTTAAACCCCAGTTGTTTACTTTCTCATTGTTTACTTTTTCATTGTTTACCTTAACCTCATTGTTTACTTTCTCATTGTTAACTTTAACCCCATATTGTTTACTTTAACCTCATTGTTTACTTTAACCTTATTGTTTACTTTAACCTCATTGTTTACTTTAACCTCATTGTTTACTTTAACCTTATTGTTTACTTTAACCTCATTGTTTACTTTAACCTTCATTGTTTACTTTAACCTCCATTGTTTACTTTAAGCCACATTGTTTACGGTGGAACTGGTATCGATTTGGGTTTGTTTGTCTGTTACTCATCGTCTGTTTGTTACTGTTTGTCTGTTACCCTTCGTCTATATCTTGCTGTTTCTCTGTTCCTAGCAATTTGTCTATACCTCACATTATGTTTATCTCGTATTGCCTGCGTCTCGCCGTTCCTCACGTCTCTTAACTTCTCATTTCCTGCGTCTCTCATCCCCACCCGATTATCTCTTGCTTCCCCCCCTGTATTACGCCGCCTCCGAATGAGGCGATTTACATACTGGACATTCAACACAAAATCCTGACTCGATCGCAGAATCGATTTACAGGATTTCTGAGGTCCACAGCCACAGCTATAGCCACAGTCCCACCACACCTTCCATCACCCGAGACATTAATGGCTGGGACACAGCAGCTGTGAGGTGCACGCGCGTGTGTCTGTGTGTATGTGTCAGTAGGGGATGGGGGGGGGGGGTGGAAATTATCAAAGAGCCATTTGTGATTCACGATCTGGCGTCACATTGGCGGCTCCCTGGTGCGTTTAATCCCCCCAAGGTGGATTTATTTGGCAGGCGCGATCGATGTTGCATGTTACGACCCTAGAGCACGACGGTACGACCCCTGGCCACGACGGGACGACCCTCAGTCACGACGTTACGGTCCTTTAGGGCGAAGTTAAACTCGCTGGCCTTCGGCTCGAGCCTTAAAGGTCAGAGCAAAGGCTAGGCCAACATACCAAAGCATTCGTATCTTCGAAAACTAACTCAAACGCTGTACCGTCGTGCTCAAGGGGTTAACTTAGAGCGCCCGGATTTCTTTTAAGAAGTACAGAGACAGGATTTCTGACCATAGGATCTGACCATGGGATTAAAATCCCATCGTCACTACACCGCCACCCGAGCCAACCCGTTGCTTTAACTGCAACGCATCGTGTCTCTGTATTTCTCTCATTTATCTCATTGTCTCTTCCCCGGCCTTTACGAGGCGGCGTCAGGAACAAGCGAGAGAGTGGCCTCATTTGCACACCCCCCCATAACACACCCTCGACAGCCCAGCTCGCTCGGTGTATTGTGCGTCGGACGCGGTAGACTGTCCAGTTTCCGTCATCTGAATCCTGAGGCAGACCCACATTGTACGCTGACGGAAAGAGATATTGAAATGAGTTTGATTCACCTGGATTTCTGAGGCAGACCTACACAGTACATTGATAAAAAAACACTTTAAAATGTCCAGTTTCAGTCATTTGGATTTCTGAGGCAGACCTGCATTGTACATTGATAAATGCAACATAATGCATTTATATATCAAGTGTCAATCATCTGTATTTTGAGGTAGATGTGTAGCATACATTGATAACAACAGTATCAATTATCGAGAGTCTTACATGGGAATGGATGTATTGTATTTAATTCCAGGTCTTTCGCGCAATGAAGAAATAGGGTATACTCTTGGAGGGGGCTTATGAACATGCTTTTGTTCGTGTAATATCCATAATCTGTATCTGGAAAATTTTCGCTTCTGATGAGATGACTGTCTTACTCTCTGTATTTAGGCGTTCTCTACAGTAATATCTTTCGATTGTCTTGTACCTCTGTATGGTGTTGAAGTGTATTCTTCTGGCAGTGTGTCTGAGGCGATGAAGAGTCACTCCAGGTCTGTTTGGGGTGTCCTGGTGCGTCGTATCTTTGATAAAGAAACCTCTCGCAGTTCTGGTAATACAGAGAGCCACAGTAGCATTAGAAAAACCCGTATATGAAGATGGACGTGGTGGCTGGCATTCGTTTGAAGATTCGGGTCCCACTGGGAGAACCAGACGGTAAAGAATGGATATCGCTAAAAGCCTTAAAAAGTACGAGATGAGGGTAGGAGTGATAGAGGTTTTAGAGCTAGTTATTGAACGGATAGAAGCGGTGTAGAGAATTATAAGAGTAGAATTGACCCATAAACTAAGACGAGACTGAGGTGAAAGGTCGCGATTCAAGGAAGTTTGAGGCATCAGAAGTTTCTTTTTTTTATACGAGACGAGACGAAGGGCAAGAGGCGTCGAGGGGCGGCCCGACAGATGGGAAGCTGGGGGGGAAGACGTACGTTGACCAGCTGTCGGGGTTATATAGTCAGTCTGCCGGTGGGAACAGGTGGTGGGTGCTGTCCAGGGCCCCTGGAACGGGTGGTGGGCGTTGTCTAGAGCCACTGGAACGGGTGGTGGGCGTTGTCCAGAGCCACTGGAACGGGTGGTGGGTGCTGTCCAGAGCCCCCCTGGAACAGGTGGTGAGTGTTGCCCAAAGTCACCGTTAGAGGAGGAACTTCCTCAAGGTGAACACCTGGACGGTTTTTGTTGGTATGTGTCAGAGGTTCCAGTGAGGAATAGAAGTCCCTCTCAAGACCCGGGGGTCTCTAGTGTTTAGAGGCTGCATTTACGATTACAGGTCCACCTTGAGGCCAGGACCTTCGTGGTAAAGACCTCTCTTACGACCGGAGGTCCACCTTGAGGCCAGGGCTTTCGTGATAAAGGCCTCTTACGATCAGAGGTCCTACTTGAGGCCAGGTCTCTTGTACTAGAGGCTTCAGATGCTATCAGAGGTCCTACTCGAGGCCAGGTCTCTTGTACTAGAGGCTTCAGATGCTATCAGAGGTCCTACTCGAGACTTGGTCTTCTGTTGTGTCAGGGGCTTGGTTAGCGTTAAGCAGTCTGTCCTCGATGTGACGTCCTCTGTGTCAAAGGCTCCTATTTCGACCAGACGTCCCCCTCGGAGGCTGGGTCTTCCACGTCAAAAGACTCCAGTGTTGATTGATAGTCCACCTCAAAGGTCACGCCTTCGGTGAAATAGAAAACGGAGGGCGAGAGTAAAAGCTAGAAGAGAGAGAGAGAGAGAGAGAGAGAGAGAGGTTAAGAAAACGTGTCAAGATGCCTTGGGTGTCTTTAAAGGACTTCTCAATCCAAAGGAGTCTACATTTCCCTGCTACTGTAAGTAGCGCAGCCTTGGGCTCCAGGAGCCTTGTGAAAGGTCCTGGGTAACGCCAGGAGTCTCTCATAGAAACTGGTCGGAGGGTACTACTACTACTACTACTACTACTAATGATAATGATGATAATAATAATGATAATGATAATAATGATACCTCCTCGTATAGCAAAGCCATGGAATTCTTTTTTCTAAACAAACCTTACCATCTTTGACCGGGTCTACATACGTCAAAGGATCTCATATAAATCATTTCACTCTCTACCTTGTACTCCATTTTCTTCCGATCACCCACGAGGGTGTGTGTGGAGGGGGGGCATGTTTTTACCCGTGCCATCTCGGTTGCTACATAATAATAATAAAAAAAAAAAGCTGTATATACATTTCATTATCCGCAATGGTACCGGTTTATCGAACAGGTCTTCGGAAAATGGCATCTGCTCGCCAGCAACTTTCTACTAATTTCCACTTCCTGGTATCAAAGTGAGGCAGAGAGGACGCCGTGTGGGGGTAGAATCTCGTTATCTGTTTGAGAGCAATTGACGCTTTACTGCTAAATGGGATTACTGCTCTACGCTCGATATGAATAGGTCTGTCAATAGGGTCTGATGGCTTTATGATAAGATTAATAGTGATGATAACGATATTGATGATAATTTTGATAATAATGATAATGATGATGATGATTTTAATAGTAGCAATAGTAATGATTTTGATAATAATGGTGGTAGGAATGATAATAGTGATGATAAGATAATGATAGTAATGATGATAATGATAATGGTAATAATGATAGTGAAGATAATGATAATTATTATAGTGAAGATAATGGTAATATGATAATGATAACAATAATAATAATGATAATAATAATAATAATAATGATAATAATAATAATAATAATAATAATAGAATAGTGATGATAAAGATAGCAATGACAGAAATGATAATCAAAATAATAATGATAGTGATGATGATAATGACAATAGTATTAATGATAATGACACATCCACTAAGCATCCACATCATTGCGAAGTCACTGTAGATGTCATGTGAAGCCGTGACATCTTACGATGTCATTTACGATGTCAGACGCACCGTCTGTGTGTGTGTGTGTGTGTGTCTCGTTTAAGACCAATCAGACGTGGGGAAGCCCATAAGAACCAATCACCTGATTAGGAGAGGAATGTCCAATCCGCCGTGGATTGTGGAGGAAAGAAAACGAGAGCGAAAGGAAAACTGAATGCGCGATTGAAGTCTTGAGTGAAGAAAACGAGGAATGGCAATGGATGACGTCACGCGCGCGCGCGCGTGTTGGTGGTGGGTGGCTTTTACACGGGCGGATTTTTTGGAGGACGGTCGCGGGATATTGAACCTTAGCTTTAGAGCACGTAGAGGATATTATGGCTCGGTGCGAGACCAAGGGCGGGGAAGTGAACTGAAAACCACACGGATGTAATAGACGCACACACACACACACACACACACACCAGACACACATACATACACACACACACATACACACACACACATACACACTGACACACCAGACACACACTAGACACACACACAAACACATACATACATACACACATACACACACACACACACACACACACACACACACACACACACCAGACACACTTAACATACA
>JAYMFT010001109.1:0-17390 GCA_038088735.1 Panulirus argus | reverse complement strand
CATATATATATATATATATATATATATATATATATATATACCCCGACTCAAGCTGGGTTAGAGATACTCATAGGAGTCTGCCCCTCCTGCTGGTACTGGGCAGACATTGTCAACGTCCGGCACCATTATGGACTTGACTCTTGCAAAATTAGTGAATTCGTAGATGATTCCTACCGAGCAGTAGTAGGAGCTACGTATGTGTGAGCATTTCATCCAAAACGATATCCAACAGCGGATCCTTAAAACGTATCCTAACTTTGCCTATTGTAAAATCCAATCGTTGTTGTCCGGGCGTTCAGAGAAAAAGAAAAAAAAAAAGCTCACTCACTATGTAAATTGCTGAATATTTCATTCCGAGGCTGGCCAATCTTTGATAACATTTTTCCCCACTACGTAACCTGTAACTCGATCACTGAGGACCCGGTCTCTGGGCCCTGCTGTTCGCTCTTTATCCTCTTCTGCGCCACCGCCCACGGGAAGGGTAGGAGACCACCATATACACAGAGTCGCCACTCTAGCGGCAAAAACAGGCGGCCCTCCAGCCACTCCACAGTACTTGTAAGATATGGGACAGCGAGGGGCAAGTACAGCAGGTTAAGAAGGAAGGAACAAAGAACACTGAAAAGACTACTGTGAACTAGACGGGAGAAAATCCCAAACTCGTGCACATATATCCATCACGAAAAATTACCAGTTAAGGAGCAGACTTTGGCATTCAGAGGAGAGGATGTGGAGGATGATGTGTACGGATATGTGAGGAAATGAATGACATGTTCAGGGGGGAAAGCTGAGGATATGAATGACACGTTCAAGAATATTTTTACAACCGAAGACACTCCAGTCCCAACACCACCGACATGAAACGGGGGAGGAGGTATTACCAGAATACCAGAGAGTCTTTCTTCCTCACAAGGCTCGTGTTCCTGATGAAATTTCTCCATGGGTACCGAATATGTGCAGATATGCTTGATAAGCGACTTGGAATATTGTTCAAGATGTCGCCGGAGAAAATCAAAGCGCCATGGGAAATGAAAAGGGGCAAACGCCGAGCCAGTTCGGAGGAAGAGGAGAACTAGAGACCGTTCTCCATGAGGAGTGGTGGCCTTTACAGTACTGTATAAGACAATCAGAAAACTAAAGCCCTTGACTTTGCCCTCCAAAGAAGGCAGAAGAGTGAGGGGTGACCTGATCACAACCTTTTGAGTTTCTAGATCAGACTGACGACATAGTGACCAATTCCTCGAAACAAGTAGGGATAGAGCAACTAGAGGACATAACATATTAAGCAAGAGACTTGCTAAGAAAGACGTAAAGAAATACCCTTATAGGACATGAGTGATGGACAAAAGGTACAGAGTGAAAGGGGATAACGATATCAGTGCAGACGGCATATAAATGTTTAAAAAACTTGTTATGACAGTGGACTATGTCCAGTAGATGGGGCCCCACGAGTGTAAAACTTACTCATCATTCAGTGCACACACACACACACACACACACACACACACACACACACACACACACACACCATCCCTGAGTAATTCATGATGCCGCTCCTGACCTTTGGAAAACTCCGGGAGGCTTGAATTGCTCCACGGCGAGAAGAGAAAAAAAAAAATCTTTTATCCGGACAGCCATTACCAACACCAGCTATTATTCACATTACCAGCTGCAGATCAGCTGATTGTGTCTCTTGTCATTATCTTATTACTCAGACACACACACACAACACTGACTACCACGTAAAAAAAAAAGCGGTCGACCTTGATGGGGTAGTTAGGTGCGGGCGCCCACGGTGATCGCTCGCTGCCCGTGCCGGCAATGAGAGCAACACGGTCCAGCGGGAAAACAGAGAGATGTAATCATCACCGTAATGATGTCGTAAGTGATACCATCCTCCCCAGGGGCGGTTCACAGGGGATGACAACGTGAGGGGGCCGCGTCTGTGATGGTCCTACACTCTCGTCTGCCAGTGTGTGTGTCAGGAACAGCAAAACACGACATGACGTATACAATCCACGGTTGGCAAGCCAAATACCACATTCCTGGGGTGTTGGGACGTGTTAATGAACACCCCCAAGTCGCCCACATAACGGGAGATGATTTCGCTTTTCAACAGTTCTAGGAAAGGGAGAAAGCCTTATTTCATTATACCGTTAACGGTGCGAAACACTGTTCGTATAAATTGGTTAAGGGTTTGATTGTTAGTCAGGACGGCAATTGCAACTCGGGTGTTGTACTTAAACTGGTACAAGGTTTATGCTTGCGGGAGTGACCAGTGCACAGGAAACGGATGATGTACACAGGTCATGGAGGTCTGACTAAGACCCTTTGTGACCCCTGTAATCCTTTTGCGCTACCGCTCACAGGATGAGTATGGGGGTGCACAATAAACTTGCCGGGGTTCCCGGCACAAATCAAATCATTACAGAAGGCAGCACCTACCTCCCTACCTATCTACCTACCTGCCTATGAGTACCTACGACGAGAGTAGACCAAAAAAGGCAAGGCTTATGTGCGGAGGAAATATAACGGAGAGAAGGGTAGATGTGGAGAGAGTAGTGGCTGGGGGAAGACAGGGAAAACACGGCGAGAGAAAGTGGGGAGAAAGGACAGATGGTGAGACGGGATAAAAGGAGCGGAAAGGGGAGACATGTCAGGAGGGGAGAGAAGGGGAAAAAAGTAAGGGGCAGAGGGAAAAGGGGAAGAAGAGAAAGGGGGTAATCAAAGGAGGAAGGTGAGGACAGAAGAAATGGGTAGATTATGAAATAAGAAAGGAGAATTAAAGAACAGAAAGGGAGCGGATGAGAAAACAGGGAAGAGAAGCGAGAGTAAGAGAGACGAAGAGAGGGAAGAGTAAAGTGAAGATGGCAGGACAGTAGAGGGCAGAGGCGTCGGGTGGAAGATGGTTGGTCCCCCGGCATTCAGACGTCTGGTGCGGGACACAGGCTTGAGCACCCACACCACACACATACCCTGCTATGCCGTCGCGACGCCGCTCTCTGACCCCCGTGCCCCTTCTCTCCCTCCTCCGCTCTTGCCTCCCCAGTCGTCGCAGAGTTACGCTAACACGTCCTCCACTGGCAACAGCTCACGACACACGAACGCAGTCATTACTTGCAGAGTGCAATTTACACACCCGGGTTGAGCCATAGACCCCCAACACTCGTGATGCATTTGCGTGTATGTGGCGGGCGGGTGTGGGGCGAGGGTGGACAGACAGAGGGGCTACTGTTGGGCAGACGCCGAGGCCGTCCCGGGGCCCGACAGCTAGTCCGCCCCCAACCATATAAGGCACCATAACCCCCCAGCTAACGCAGCATCCTTGCATAATGTCATGCAGTACAACCAGGCCCGCGGGACACAAGCCTCGCGTATTGTTTCATATATCTAGCCGCGGCCGACGTATCTACGCTCGCGGAAAATCTTTGAAGACTGGGCCTATCCCGGGCTGAGGGCGGACGGAGGGGCTGAGGACATTATGGAGGGCGGGGCTGTGTACACAGCGCACGACAGGGTTACGAGCATTCCGGAGGGCAGGGCTGTGGACACCAAGGACGGCAAGGCTACGGACATTATGCAAGGAGGGGCTGTGGACACTTAGGACGATTGCACTGCAAAAACCATGGACAGAGTGACTGCGAATGTTCGGGAGGGACTGACTGTGAACATCAGGAATGGCAAGACTCAACACACCCACCACGGACGGACGGACGTAAGCCAACAATATCTACCAATGTAAGTCATGTACACTTCTGCCCAGAGTTGCTGCAGGCGAGGTAAGGCTTCGTCACCAGCTCCCAACCCTGGCATTTGAACCAACCACCTTCCCTCCGTAACACGTCAACCAGTGGATCACAAGAGACCTCAAGACGCATGACCAACATATGATCCTTGCAAACACGCCATCAGAAAACGGAGAGGAACCTTGCGTTTATTTCAGCATTTCCAAAGAGGCTGGAGGGGGAAGGTAAGCGCGTTGGCCAGGCTGAGCGACAGAGTCCGGACACTCCCACAGCACAAAGAGTCTGGCCTGTTTTAAAACTGTCCGGTAATCCTTGGGAGATTACACAGCTTGATGAGGGAAGTCCCAGTGAGTCATGAGATCCGCCTGGCGCGATCGTGAGGTATGTATATAACAAGGAACTTGTGTTTCGGAAACACGTCCCCTGTAACATCCATGAGGCAGGCAAGACGTCAATCTCACACAGTAAACGCGACGAGGATCCATGGTAAATCCCATACCTGACACTGGCCATGGCAATGTTCACCCGGACAACGCTAGGTGTGGGTGAAGTCGTGTGGGAGAGATATGGCTCCACCAATCCTTTCAGTCTAGTCAGACGACCACCACAACAAAATAAAGATTACAAGATGTTAGCAAAACCATTACGAATCGAACCGAGTCACTGACTTCATACCGGAATCACAACAACGTGATGTGACTTCACTATCATCTACAACTATGTTTATCACTATAACATCACTAATCACTATACAATAGAAACCTAACATTAGGAAAAACTCACTCAGTAATCTTTTTTCTCTCCCTCTGTGTACCTACATTTTTCAATGCAAATTTTCTGCAGTTATAATCCTTCACAAGTAACCCAGGTAACGGCGTGTCGTCAAACGATGTTCCTTACTGATTATGAAACACTGGGGCTGGCAGGAAACTGCTGACCATCGTGTGGCTCCAACTCTCGCACGACACACAAATAAAAAAAATACAAAAACAACTTAAGTATATCATGTGGCCAAATATACCTGTAACCCTAAAATAAAATCAGATATTTCCATCTACTAAGGTCACCGTGGACCCCTGACACAAACCACGTAACAAGTAACTCCTTCCTTTCTAAGAAACTGAAACATTCACCGTTCGCCAGTAATAAGCAAAGGAGATCCACCGTATACTGTGAAACACTAACAGTTAATCTATAAGAAAGATCCTTCAGGTATTATGACCTGGCCTTCCCTGACCTCGTCCTTAAGACTCAGGCCAACATACCCCAGGGGGAGTATCGTCGCGCTCAACGGGCCACACCCAGAACTTGACAGACGGCCCATCCTCTTCTTTCTCACTGCTAATAAGGTGGTCATGAGGTCACAGGAGCACTATCAGCAGGTGGAACCCAACACCCATCTAACCTTGCTGGAACACTGTGGCGCAGACACCCACTGGTGACAGGGGAAGGCAAGAGGGCACACGGCGAGGTACGGAGGGAGGTAATGACGTGTGTAGGTTTGAGGAGGTGGTGTAAGGCAAGAAATACGAGGGGAGGAGAGGGGTTTAAGATGAGTGGTAAGGGGACCAGGAAGGAAGTAACGAGGGAAGAGGAGAGGTTAAGGGGAAAGAAAAGAGAGGAGAAAAGTTAGAGTAAAGAAGAATAAGAACGGCGGGACTGAGACATAGTCAAGTCAGTAGAGGGAAAGGGAAAATATGGAGGACCTCGACGACAGACGGCCGCCTCTTCGCCAATCGCCAAACCCGACCTGCACAGACGTGATGATGAAATCAATCACAGGTCGATCACATCCTCACGTGGGCCGTTGATGAAACGCCCACTAACGACGCGGGACCTCATCTGACCTCTCCCTAATTACCAAAGGGAACGTCAATAAACTTGGCGGCCACGCCCACGGCTTAAATGACCCTAATGCCTCATAAATACCCGAGCATCACTGCGTCGGTCAGCCACGTAGTCCCTGACTCAAAACACACAAGTGCGCAAACTGCGCCTGAACGTCTCCAACCATGACGGCCTGAGTCATTCCCTCCTACAGGAGTGCCATAGTTTCACGTTAACTCTCGTATACCATTACCGTGGGGCCTCTGTCTCACCACACCTGCTGCTCCTACGCCACCATTACCCCTGAGCCACACGACTCTACCCTTCATTACAAATGGTAGTAAACACCCTCCACACCTGCTAAAGACATGAGAAGAGAAAGGAGGGAAGATGAAACAGACGAGGATGGGATACGACCGGCACTAAAAGGAGAGGGAGTGAAAACATAAGGAGGAGGGAGAGAGGCAGTCCTTCCACGAGCCTCACCACCTCAAGGGTCATCATTTATTAAAGAATTAAAAAAAAAAATCCATCAGCTTCATGAGTTGTTTGGGACCAAACCCATCCCAGTCAGGTATACGCCCAGTTATCGGGCGTCAGCTACACAGCACACCGCAGGTATAAAGGAAAAATAAATAGTACGTAAATAACTAGATTTCATTTGACCACTTGACCCGTGACGTTGACCTCTGACCTTATCACCTGCAGTCAAAACATGTGCTGGGTGCGCCAAGGTCTCTGCCAAATGTACACTCGGTGACATCACCCATAATGATACACACACACACACACACACACACATACACTCCAAAGTTGGTGTGATTTGTGGTTGATTAGATGCAACCAGAATATATGCAAGGTAATGAGGTTGGGACACAATGAAAGAAGGCCCCGATATGAATATTATCTAGCAGGAAGTGAGCTGCGGGAATCTTTGTGTGTGAGAGGGACTTGGGAGAAGATCCCGTCCCTAATATGTCGCCCGAGTCCCACATTAGGAGAATGGCAGAGGAGACGAACTATTCTGGCTGATATTACAATAACATGGACGTATATGGATAAGGAAATATTCAGCAAGCTGTTCACATCCTACGCAAGGCACAAACTAGAACAGAATATGCAAGTCTGGTCTCTACACCAAAGGAAGCACAAAAAAAAAAATAACAGAATCCAGAGGAGAGCAACAACGTTGGTGTCAGAATAAGGAGGGCTGAATACAAGGCAAGATTAGAGGACTTACATTAGCCACCACGGAAAAGAGAAAAGTGAGGGGTGACCTGATCACAACTTTTAACTTTTTTAAACTAGTTTGACGAAGTTAAGAGTGAACAATTCTTTGAAAGATGTTAGGATACAACAACCCGAATTAACCGTGAAACTTATTCGAAAAGATGTAAAGTTGTGAATAAGATCGTGAGTGCAGGAAGCCTGAGCATGCAGGAGGGTGAAAGGCGTGCACGGGATAGAGTGAAATGGAACGATATAGTATACAAGGGGCAACATGCTGAGAGAGGACTAAACCAAAGCATATGAAGTAACCAGGTAGTAGAGTAGCGGATGAATGGAATAAAATGAAGGATGAAATTGTGAATGTGTAAGCATGCAAAAGTTTAAAAAGCTGTATAATTATTAGTTAAGTACGTTTATAAGAGATGATGGTCAACGAGTGTAGAACTCCCTCTCCGTATGAACACACACACACAGGTGACAACAGGCGGACAAGAGCATAAACCTAAGGAGAATCTTCTTCAGTGTATTTGTCAGTGCGTTCCCATCCTGCCCTCCAGGTCTGGCATTGTGTCATCTACATCCCTCCCAGCCTTGCAGTGACCCCATCCCGGCCCTCCAGAACCTGCAGTGCCCCTACCCGGTCCTCTAGGCCTGACACTGTGCCCCCACCCTGCCTTACAGATCTGGCACTGTGTCCCCATCCAGCTCGCCAGGTCTGGCACTGTGTTCCCATCCTACCCTCCAGGGCCTGGCACTGTGTCCCCTACATCCCCCCAGCTCTAGCAAACCCTCGTCACCCGGAGGGAACCATGAACCACATCAGGCCTTCCCCACCACCCACGCTAAGCGGCGAAGAATTAGAATATCTCGAACACCAAACCGAGACCACACCACACACCAACCCGGTACTTACCATATGGCCACTACCCACTTACCTGACGTGCTCCGGTCTACGCATGAAGCGTACTTACCCACTATCACGTCATATACATACGTAATGCTGCTCCGCCTCCTGCACAGAACCTCACGAACAATATACGGGAACTAAAAAGCAAGAAAGGCAACCTTTACCCCGGAGTCATTCACATATCACAGGATCACCTTACCTGCCCACTTATGGGTCCTTCACCTCTGGCCCTCACAACACTTACCTGCAAAGAAAGAACATGTAATCATTTACCATGAAAATACTTCAACGTTGAGACGAGAGTTTCTTATGAGGTAAACATAAAGACCCCTGGAATATAAGCCAGAGGTCGCGCTACCAACGCCATAAGATGTCAAAGTTCACTTACATCAACATGATTTCTCAGTGCGAGGGATTTCTTCACACTCATTTTTGAGTAACATCACCCTGAATCATGAGGGAGGTGTGAGGTGTGAGGGTGAAGGTACAGGGGATATCTTATCATGAAACTCCCACGCAACAGTCACCAGTGTACTATGATCACTGCCGATCATCGCCTTCACGATTTATGTAAGCCAAAATTCGCATGTTTTATGATCTGGAACTTAAAGTTACGGTGCCAATATCTACCATGGGACTTTATCTGCCCAGCTGTCTGCCGCAAGCTTCCCGTCCACTACTGTCCCATCCACTGAGGTGCCACATGCTCACCTCCCGTCCATTACCTGTCCCATCTACTGAAGTGCCATCTACTCACCTGTTCCATCCACGAGGTGCTAGCCTCTCACCTCCCATCCACTACCTGTCTCATTCATTAACTTTCCCCGTCCCGATCTATCCATCTAGCGAAATAACACTTCACACAATAACTTGTCGTCCCTGACACCATCAAATCACACATTCGTCATGTATGTACACAAACACTTCTGTTATTCGACAAACATTTATTCCCTTTTTTTTTTTTCAAGCAAAACCTTCCCTTTAACATACTTATATCTGAACAACACAAACTGTTCCATCCGTCCCTGGGTCGCCAGCACCCCAGGTCTGTACACACAACCCCCAGGGCAACCCCAGGACCACCGGCCACACTCTCCATCCCAGCAACACCGACTCACCCAGCAGTCTCTCCCCTCAGCCCTGGCTCCCCCCCCCCCCGATGCCTTCCTCCTCAATACGACCTCCTGAAGAATTCTGATCACAAGGCCGACCTTTCTAGAGCCCCAATCAGGAGATCTACCTCGTCAAAGACTTCCGGTCACAATCTCTACCCCCCACTGACTACCAAGACTTTCCTGAAAAGACCCATTGAAAGACAAGACTCTCCGAAGACTTGCGGCCACAACACTTGTTTATCAAGACTTTCCACCAAATGGAACACCCTCACGGTTCACCTACCTTCCAGAGGCGATTCTGGGTGGACGGCTCTCAAAGGGCTTTGGATCATAAAGCAAAAAAGCTCTTCCCATCCAAAGACCTCTTCTACCGTCTTCGCATCGCAAGACCTCCCCTCCCATCCTTTGAATTCCCTTCAAGTATCAGCACCGCACTGAAAGGCTCCCATCGTATGTATTCTCCCTGCCGAAGTCGGGCTCCCCACCCAGTGGATCCCACTCCTGAAGATTTGTCACAGCACGACATCCCCTCCCAAACACTTCCCTTCCCAAAGATGTGCCCTCTCAAAGACTCCTCACCACGGGTCCTCCCGCCCAGTCTTTGCCTTATGAGGCCCTTTCCTCCGGCGACCAGAGCCGTCAAGACCCCCTGCGGCGGCCAGACTTTCAAGGCAGCGGGGCAGGATGCTCCACACCAGAGGGCAATCCCTTGCAACAATATGTGACGTCCTGACTTCCCCCCCCCCCCCTCTCTCTCTCTCTCTTTCTGTCCTTACCATCCGTATGACTCTCCTTCCTTCTATCACTCCAATTTTTCCATCTTCATACCTTCCTGCCGTCTTATCACAATACCACCAACAATCTTAAACCTTCCCCTCCTACTTTATCACCCTTTTCCTTTACCTTCCTCCCTTCCTGTTCCCCTTTCTTGACGTTCTCTCCCTCATCCCACTTTCTTCCGACCCCTTTTCCTTCTTCCCCTGCCTCCCTCCCACTTTACCCATCCTTTTTTCCCTTCCTCTCCTTCCTTTATTTCGACTCCTTCTCTTGTCATTCCTCCACCCCAGTCTCCTACGACCCTTCCTCCCTAGCCTCCGCCCCCTCCCTCTCGCATCCTCTGTCTCTAACCCCGCACTGTGAGCACCAACCCTCCCTCCCTGCCTCCCTCCCTCATAGCCTGCTTAGCCAATCATGACAAGATGGCTCCTGCGGCAGGGACTGTGGTATTCCTATAATCCCAGCAGCCAACAACTCTCCCGGTTCTATCCGTCTCCTCCCCCCACCACCACTCTCTCTCTCCCTCTTGACAAAAGAAGTAAGAACAAATCAATGAGAAAGAATCCTTCATTTTCTGACAGACGGAACGCCATTGTTCCCCAAGATTTTTGACGACCGCGTGAAGGCCATTCTTTCATTTACAATTCGGAAGTCCGCCGCCAGGACTGAGTCTCATATCCCTCCCAATGTCCCTCTCTCACGCGGCTGAAGATGGGTAAGATAAACAACATAATATATGCATCAGCAAGAGTAACAAACCTGTTGGAGATTCATTGAGTCTGTGGTGATATTTCCCCAAACCTTGAGTCTCTCTCGGCAGCTAGTCTAGCTATGATACTTCCCATAAATTCAAAAAATATATTTCTCCTTTTTCCACTCCAGTCAGGCGAGCAACAGCTGCTCTGGCCAAAGAATCTGTTGCCTCTTCCTCCGCATCAAAGCCGTTCCGGTTTGAGAATCTGTTGCCACTTCCTCCGCATCAAAGCCGTCCTAGACTCAGAATCTGTAGCCACTTCCTCCAAGTACCAACCACCCTGGCCAGAAAATCTTCTACCACTTGCTGTGAGCGACTCAGAGGCCACACTAATACATCCTGACGAGATAGATGGCCGTGCCCTGAGGTGGCAGCAGCCAGGCTCGTCCCACCCCCAAAGCCGCGTTCCCCTTCGCCCTTATCCCTACCCTTAAAAACTTAAAATTATTTTCCTCATCAGAGCGCAGACTCTGAGGCAGATCTGACAGAAGAGCTGAATAAATCTAATGATTTCCGTAAAACATCATACAACAGAGACTCAGTGATCAGAAATAATGCTCTGAAGATAAAAAGGAAGAGATATACCAGCAAATTCCAGGGCAGACGTGTTCACATACAGAGTAGTGTAGGATTGAATTAAACCGCCTCCTGATGTAGCAAATGTAAAGCCTATAAATCCCCTCAGATCGAAGCTAGACAAGCACTTCAGTGAGATGTGTTATCAGTAAGAAAGTCGGCTTACTTTTTCTTTTCTTTAGACGCAAAACAAATGTCGTTAAACTAATAGGGAACTTTTTTCCAGTCCACACTTTCCTATAAAATTTCCATGGCAGTATCTTACTTCCACACTGCATAGTATTATTTTCTTGTCTTTTTACCGCGGACAGATGAGCCGGAGGGAGAGGTGGGGTGTGAGGCGAAGGGAGAGGTGGGGTGAGAGGTGCCTTCTGTTGTGCTATTCTGTTTCTACCATATATCCAGATATATATTTTCAATATTCCCTCGTTATGGACCATCAGGTCTCCTGCTATCTGTCCTTCCCATGGACTCCTTCCCCTCCACTTCCCTTCAACCTCAAAATTGCCTATTCAGCCCTCGACCTTTTAAAACCATATTTGCATCTGGAGCTACTGGGTGCAATGTATGGTACATACTTCCTCTGGGTTCGATACCCTTCCTGTGGCTCAGCGATACACGCCATCTCCTACTTACTCGTCAACCAACGTAAGGGTAAACAATGGTAGGGAAAAACAAGCAATAAACACCTTTGCTTCTTGCCCGCAGAGGACATGGCGCCCGACAATTTGTACCATCGTCTGTACGTTGTTCCTCTCTCTTTATTTTCGTTTCCGCCGCTCATCCTTAGCACCCCTGTTGCACCTCCCGGCCACAATCACTTAGAGTTTCCCCTACTCTCCCGGCCAAGCCCGTCTCCCCCCGTCACCCGGCCAGCCTCCTCCCGTCTCCAGGCCATCCTCCTCCTTACAATGTCCCATCGAGAGCATCCCCACGTCCCGTCCCGTCCCTGGCCAGCCCCAGCGTACCAGCACCAGAGCAGTACTGTGAGTATTCCCGTCATACGTCCACCAAGTGTTCAGTAAGAACAGTCACGCCAACACACACACACATAGCGGTAATCCCTTCCTGCTACCTATTCCTTATCCCTGCCTTCACCCTTCCTGCTCAAGAATTAACTTGAAATATCTTATTTCACTTGTTCCATCCCAATTACTTCAATTCCCTCCATCCCTACTCGTCATCACTCAGTCGCCTTCCTCCTAACTTCGTCATATCTTTCTCCTTCACTTATTTTCCTTCTTCAGTTTCTTTCTGTCATGCTGTTCAACACTGTCCTCGATTCATGTAAAATTCTGTCATAACTTCCTTGTCAGTTTTTTTACTGTATCCATTTGTTTCCCTCAAAAAAATCTCCTATTTTTTGTTAAGGTTCTTCTTACGTCCTCTCCCTTGTGTTGAGCACCACGGAAGTCGTCATGTTGGTGTGGAGGGGCGCGGGACAGCAGGCCCCCCCTGCCCTAGGGGCTGTCGTGCGTTAGCCTGGGGGTCCTGCTGGTACTCTTTCCCGGGGATACGGCTCGCTAACTCCAGGGGATCTTTCCCTTTACCTCGGGGGTACGGCTCCCTCGCCCGCGGGGTCTGGCTCCCTTGCCTGAAGGGTCTGGCTCTCTCGTCACGGATGCGTGGCGGCAGTTCCCTTGCCCTGGGGTGTAGGGCGGCAGCTCCTTAGTCCTATGGTGAGGGGCGGCAGCATCCCAATCCTGTAGTGTGGGGCGGCAGCACCACAGTCCTGTGGTGTGGGGCGGCAGCACCCCAAATCCTGTGGTGTGGGGCGGCAGCTCCCTAGTCCCGTGGTGTAGGGCGGCAGCTCCCTAGTCCCGTGGTGTGGGGCGGCAGCTCCCCGAGCCGGGGTTTCGGTGCGGCGCCCCCGCCCCCGCCCCCCGCCCGAGACCCAGGATGAGTCACCATCTCCGGCACACCAGAATGGCCAGCGGCAGATCCCAAGATTTTTTCCCCCAATATGAAGGCGAATATCCAAAAACACCAGAGAAATCCTACAATATTACAAGATCTAAAATACCGAGAAGACATTCTAAAATTGTCTTTAGTGATACAGTCTATATAAAGTGGGATTCTGTTGAATTATTGATAAAGACCTCATTTGTGTGTCCATTAATAACGAACTCTAAGCGGGCGTTACCTCACTCCACCAGCTTCACCATTCCAAACTGAGCTTGATAAGATAAGCTCTACCCTGCTCTACATGATACGGTCGACGGTAAAATCTGTCAGCCTCGTCCTTTAAGGAAAGCCAGCGGCGTGGAGGAGGCGGCGGCAGAGCGGCCTGCAGCAGGCCAGCCGGGGGCGGGAGTTGCCACAAACCGCCAGTCCTTCCCTGCCATACGCCCCACACTAAACACTTTTCTCCTTCGCTCGAGTTTTCGATTTCCTGTAAAGTTCATGGGCTTAGTTTGATTCTGTCAAGTTTCTGCTGAGGCCATGAATCTCGTCTAGTTTATGGATGAGCTCACCCGTTTAAATCAATCAAATGCCGTCTCATTTTACGAACTGTTCTTAGAT
Organism: Panulirus argus; assembly: GCA_038088735.1. NCBI lineage: Eukaryota > Metazoa > Arthropoda > Malacostraca > Decapoda > Palinuridae > Panulirus > Panulirus argus. The sequence continues at coordinate 3,935 of JAYMFT010001109.1, read as the reverse complement.
TTAAACTGTCTCACAACAGACTATAGACAACAGGTCCATCATTATTCATGGCAGTTTAAGAGAACACCATCCTAGACTGACGAAAATTAACTCTTCTGATACCATCCTCCCTTAGGGAGAGGAACTCAGAAGAAAACGGTACGTAATTCCTGCTAATCACTGATAACTGTCAAATCAAAACTATCCAGTAATTTTCAGAACGACGTAGACGGAGTACGAGACCCAATTACACATACCAGCCTAACCAAAACAGGCATCATGCCTACTATAATGATCCACACAACTCAGTGCATGTCAGTCATTAGGAAAATTAGTTTTAGGTGTTGGGTAATGGCGTACACCAGAGATGATGAAATTGTTCCAGTCTGTCCTAATAAAAATGCCTAGCAGAGTATGAGCGGATTTGGGCAACTTAACAGCGAAACATTTGTTAATGAACTATATACGCACATCTCCGTCAGAAGAGCGTGGAAAGCATTGACAGAATTAAGTTTAGGAAAACCAGTCAAGTCTCTCGTCCAAACCCAAAAGAAAAAAAAAACAACAAACTGGTCAACATCTGACCTATTACGTATACATTTGCTTATCTCATTCAACATATGCTGGCTAAACTAAATCTCAGACATGAGGATACACATTAAACAGTCCACTTCATGATGCATAAAGAACATGATGATGAGTTTAAGACCCTACTCATTGAATTCGAACCTGACGCAGTCCGAGCCAAAGGCAAACCTACGTCCCCAAGGAAGGATAGTGTCACTAACAAGATCGGTAGACAACTAGATGTTGTTGCTGCCCGAGTCACGCTGGGTTATAGATACTCCTGGGAGTTTGCCCCTCCAATTGGCACTGAAATGACCAAACGTAAACTTTGCCAGCAGAGCTACTCCCACACCCTGCAACATTATGTACTTGATTATTACAAAATCAGTGAGTTCTGAGATAATGACTACCAGCGTTTCATGTAAACATATCATTCATTACAAAGTTTTACCCCAGTTACTTTAGAGTCACCCAACTTACCTTACCATAAATAACTTACTAGTTTCATCATAATATATAATCAAATCATAATTCTTTAACGTTTTGTAGAATTCTCTTAAATGTAAGTTAGTAAATAATTCATTCATTGTTATGCTGTCCAATCCTCGTTAACATTTTTCTCAGTGCGTAAATTGTACTTCATTCACTGAGGCTCAGACCCAGTCCCTGGGCCTTCTGTGCCCTCTGTACCCTCTTCTGCGCCACCGCCCACGAAATGGGGAGAAGTGCACGATAAATTTGCCGCTCTTGCTGCAAAAATCAAAAAAAGTCAAAGGTTATTACATCTTCTGGTGGAAACTTTTCCTTCGGTTATGCATTGCGGAATATACACTAAACATCAGTAGATCTCATTTGCACTCAGCCACCTCCTTACGCCAGTCTTGTCCTCGTGAACCTGAGACATCTGTGGCACCGGAGTGAAATTCCCTACGGTGCCTGAACGTCAATCTCAACCATGGTTTTATCAAAACCTGCTATGATCATTTCTTCTTAAGACATCTGAAGTTTTCATCAGGAACTACCACCAGTTAACTAGCGTTCCTCGGTGCTCCCTCTCCCCAGTAGCACTAACCCAGAGAGAGAGAGAGAGAGTGGCAATGCTCGCCCGTTAGTCATGCCCAGTTTAAAGCCAACAACTTGTGTCAGTTGTCCAAATAAAACGGATCATTACAACGCCAGGCATCTCAGTCAAGTACAATGCCGGCGGGGGAGACTGGGCGATGCCTCCCGACGCGTTACCTTAAGTCCCAGCGTCGTGAACCAGATCCCACCACGTTTCCTGGTTGAACCAGACCTTCCTCAACGTTACAACCCGTGACTGTAACGCTGGCAGCTGGTACGAACATATCCTCCTAGATGGCAGTAGTACTGGAAAAGAAAAAGTACAATTAATACATGTCCTATCCGGTGTCCCTTGACGGTCACGTTGACAGGGTGGCACAGGAGAGCTTAGGATCTGAGGGCAACACGTGTACGGGTGCAGCAGCTGTTCGCTGGGATTCCAAGGCGAGCCAAAACCAGGGCAGCTGCACCGGACCCAAGTATGTATGGCTGACCAGGGCGTCGTCTCGCCAACATCCTTCCAGTGAGTCACAGTGGACCTCTTGTCCTCCCCACGGTGGCAGCACCTACACTATGCACAATGCGGTGGTAATCATCGGGTGTTCCTCGTCTCGGGCGTCATTTGCCTCAGCTGTGTCCACCACACCCCAGACCAGCTGGTGGCCGTTCTACCCCCCACCACCCACCCCCAACACACCATCAAGCTGGGAACATCTGGCATGTGATGACCTTTACGCTTGATAAACACAGAGGAAATGAGACAAAGTCAAACTGTACATCTTTCTCGACAAAGCTTTCTTTTATCTTGGCTTTATACAAGAGCGTAAGCCGTAACAGAGGGAACTAATAATAGTGTGAGCCGTAACACGGGGGACTAATACCACAGTGTAAGCCGTAACACAGGGGACCAGTAACACAGTGCAAGCCGTAACATGGGGGACCAACAACAAAGTGCAAGCCGTCACACAGGGGACCAATCAAACAGTATAAACCGTAACACAGGGAACCAATAACAGTGCAAGCCGTAACACTGGGGGCCAATAAAGCGTAAACACGGGGGACCAAGAACACAGTGCAAGACGTAACACGGGGGACTACTAACGCATCCAGATCCTGCCTGTGGGAACCAGGAAGACCTTCCCGACCACGGAGGGGGAGGAGGAGGAGGAGGGGGGTTTGTTGCCATCATAGCAGAGGGCCGGTAATTCTCTGGGTCAGTGTGTGGCGTGTGGAGAGGGGCGGCGCGTGCCGGCCGCGGGCCCGCCGTATCACCCGGTCACACAAGCATCGTGACGTCGGAGCGTGACCTTGCCAGCTGGCACCGTCAATTTACGGTCCTTCCGTGTGTTTACATGAGCCACCTGCATGACCGACTAACCTTCAGTCCTTGTTAACAACTGGGATCATAAATGTCTGGTTCGGGTCGACACCTGGCGTCACACAGGACAGAGTCTGGCACTAAATTTAGACAGTAATGTGACACTGGTGTCAGATGACAGTGGGGTGTCGAACGCAAGGGAACGTGTGACACTAATGCCGAGCACAAAATGAACAAACATGTGACACTAGCGTCGAACACAGAGGAATATATATGACACTAGTGTTGGACACAAAGAAACATGTGACACTGGTGTCTGACACTAGATAGCAGAGGTGGAGCTTCACGAGCAAGTACTGAGGTTTCTTAGCATGCGTCGCGAGATAACTGGAGTCGAACCCTGGCACCGGGACCACTGGCGATGAGGAGTGGAACACCCTGAGCCAGTGCTAAGTGGCTGGGTGGGTTTATGTGACACACTGTAATTGTTACGGTGACGGGTGGTGCACGTGAGACACTGTAACCGTTTCAGTGACGGGAGGTTTATGTGACAAACTGTAATTGTTACGGTGACGGGTGGTGCACGTGAGACACTGTAACCGTTAGAGTGACGGGAGGTTTATGTGATACACTTTCACTATCCAAGTGGCCCACTTCCAACTTGATTATTTTCAGTTCATGGATCTGTAAACTCTCCTGAAGATGATGTGTTAATTGTACTGAATTCTACACCTGAGAACTAAGACTGTAATGCCACTCGTGTTGGGGCAATCCTTCCTGATTTTAGCCCAGCGTTTAATCCAATCAAGTCCGCCATATTCTCTGGCAAAATGATAAATTAACTTTAGTAATTCAGTATGTTATTGTAGACTTTTTTTTTCCTCCCAAAGGATACAGCAAGTTTGAGCTGGGAATACATTGTCATCCATCACACTAATAATTGGTTTCTTTGAGGCAGACGACACTGGCAATTATGAACTACAGGTATCTGATGTTGAAGCATGGTGTA